>JASKGM010006333.1:0-11177 GCA_034509205.1 Ceratonia siliqua
TAGGAGTATAGGTACTATGTAGACAAGCAGTTTATATCAGGCTCATTAAAGTATATACATCATCATTATAACAAAATTAAAAAATTAAAAACCCCGAAATATTAGCCTCATTCATGTAAAAAAGTTATTTTTAAAGCACCTAAAAAAAATACACAGTAGATCCAAGTACACAGAGTAGAAAACAAATTATTGCAGAATGAAAAATAATATGTAGGGGTTAATATGGACTATGGAGCAAAACCAAATGATAATCATTCAACTGATTAACATATTTCTTTACCATACATATATTTCAAAAGAACCAAATGAAAAACATAGCCAGATCAAAGATTATTATTTATTCAAAAAATCTATCCCCCAACTGAATTACAACATCCATACGTAAAAACAAACAAAGGGGTAACTTTCAAAACCAAATCTAGAATATTATTCACCAAGAACACTAACAAGTAACAACACGATTTCAGTTGACAAGCCAAAACCATACCCATAATTTCAAAAATCCATTAAACCAGTTACAGTGAGTGGGAAGCAACAACAATACTGGAACTAAATAACGGCATAAATAGCTGGTTGACAAATTATTACACAAAACAAAAAGGCAGCTACAACATCAAAGACCCAATTAAAAAAATCAAAAAGTTTCAGGATATAACATAATCACCGCACGAAAACACAATAGAACTATATTAGAGGAAGTTGAAGCAAAATCAGAGGATATACCATGACGGGGAAATGAAGATGCTGGGATTAGCCGGAGGACAGGTTTGCAGGATATTGGGAGAAGAATTTGTATACGATCCAAGCTTCAGATTCCACTGCTACAAGTGAGCTGCTTCAATTTTTGACACTTGCTTCAAATTGCGGACATGGGAGTTACATAATGCAGATTTTTGGACACTAGTACAATGTAAAATAGGAGAAGGTCCTTAAAATTTCCATGGTTGCTTACAAGTTCCGACGTGAGAGTTGGACGAAGGTAGAATCAGACCCGAAAACCATGTAAGATAGGAAAGCCCTTCTTCAAATGGACAAGCAATTCCTTCAAACTTCAAAGGAGTAGCAGTCGGACCCCCTTAAAAAAAGTAAATATGAGACAGGCTAATCTGCAAAGAAGGAACGAGGAAGGACTCATTTGTAAATTATAAAACTTTAAAAAATAAAAAGATTACACCTACTTACCTGGACTACTTCCTACCGCCCGGTTATTAATGAATAAAAATATGACAAATGAACTTAATTAAAACTTTTAAAATATAAAAGAATAAAATTGTTTAAATTAAAAAAATTAAATCAAAATTTTTATAATATTAGAATGACGAAAATTATATTTAAACCTTTGTTAAATGAATGAGGGAGAAAACTCTCCATGAATAGAATACGACTTAATAAAGGACCAAAATATACATTGTTGTGGAGAAGTTTTCAAGTGGACATGGTTTGCGCATCTTTTTTACACTAAACTAATTAAAATTGAGCACATAAGTATGTTAAAGGTGGGCCTCACCTTTGACATAGTTAGCCCCACCTCTGATAAACTAGTGTACTCATTCATAATTAGTTTAATTTACAAAAAATACATAGATTAAATTTACCTAAAAACTTCTCGATCATCCATGTGAACACTTAAGGGATGGTACACTATAAAGAAATAAATAATCATAGACTATAGTAAGTGGTTCCATTCAATGAACATTGAGATAAGATTTGATCACTTGAATTTCGTTTCCTCCTAGATATTGAGGAATCTATATATACTACCACTAAGAAAGAGTATGGGATTCAAATTTATATAAAAATATTAAGATTTATATTTTTGCAGGTATCAAATTCAAGACTAATGTGTTTCCTCTTTAAATTCTTAAATTCTTACTCTTACCTATTTATTTGAAAAATTTTTAATTAAAAAATCTTATATTTCAAATTATTTATTTAAATTTGTTTATATAAAATTTAAATAAAAATAATTTTTTTTCAAATAGTCATTAATATAATTTTAAAAATTTTCAAATAACCACTAATATTAGCTAAACAACAAGAACAATTTATAAAAAATCACTTATTTTAAACTTTGGTGACCCTAAAATAATTATATGCTACTATTATCACTTATTCCAAATTAAAAACAAAAGCAACATATTAAGTAGTATTTTTGGTTAATATATACAACATTTAGAAAATAGTCAAATTCACTTATCATGGAGAGGAGACCTTCAAGTAAAAGGAAGTTGTTTTATATGGGTTGCTAACTTGGAGGTTGACTTAGAAAATTGAGACACCTATGATTGCCACATTATTTGCTTTTAAGAAATACAAGGACTATAAGAAAGTGACTAAGGGAATTCATAAACTAAAGTGAATCAGAGAGAAAATAATTGTGAGAATTTTGTGATTTTCATTCACTGATCATAATTACAAAGATGAAGCTATTTATATAATGAAAATAGCTACAAAAGACTTACAATAACAGAAATCAGAATTAATGCAAACTGTTAAATAGCTAACAACTAACTTAACAAATACTGACCAACATCTTCCTCTTGATTTAATGTCCCTCTCCTTCAGCTAGCTTGTCTCTTAGTAGACAAAAAAATGAAAGAGACAAAGGTTTTGTGAAAATATCAGCCGTTTGATCTTGAGAATGTACATGTGCAACTTCTAAGCCTTTAGCCAAAACTTATCCCTTACAAATTGAAGGTTAAGCTCCACATTCTTCATCCTTGAATAAAGTATAGGGTTAGCTACCAAGGAGACAGTGCTAATGTTGTCACACCAAATCACATGAGGATTTTTCTGATACAAGTGCAATTTAAATAACATGGATTGTAACCAAGTGAGCTCACAAACAGCACTAGCAAGACTTCTATATTCTGCCTCAGTGCTTGACTGAGCAACAATATGTTACTTCTTAGATGACCAAGATACAAGGCTTTTCCCAAGGTAAAAACAGTAACCAGATGTTGACTTCCTATCATTAATGCTAGATGCCCAGTCTGCATCTAAATAACCTGATAGTGTGAGGTCTTTGGACTTAGTTATCTTAACACCAAACTGAAGGGTTCCCTTCAAATACCTTAACAGTCTTTTACTTGCTTTCTAATGAGTATCTGAGGGAGATTGCAAGAACTAACAAACTTTGTTTACAATATAGCCTATGTTTGGTCTCGTAATGATGACATATTGAAAAGCACCAACTATGCTTCTACACTCATGAGCATTTGTGACCGGATCTCCTTGCTGAGCAGACAATTTTAGGCTAGAAACCATTAGAGTGAGCAATGATTTAGCTTATAGCTTTTTAGCTTTAGCTAATATATCTCTAACATATTTAGCTTGACTTAACGGCACCCCCATTATTAAGATACTTGACTTCTATGCCTAGAAAATAGTGAAGGAGACCCAAATCTTTGAGTGAAAAAGTTGCATGAAACTGATCAATCACTAACTATATTTGCTGCTCATTATTTCCAATGACTATTATGTCATCTAGATAAACTAGCCCAAAGATTTTGTTTCCTTCACCATGATGCCTAACGAATAAGGACTAGTATACTTTTGATGATTGAAAGCCTAACTTGACTAGGAATGAGCTTAATTTGTCAAACCATGCCCTTAGGGCTTGCTTCAAACCATATAATGCTTTCTTGAGCTTGCAAACCAATGGTTACCCTCTGTGTTTTTTCTCAAACCCTGCTGGTTGGTGCATATAGATTTCTTCAATGAGGTCATCATTTAGAAAGGCATTATTCACATCTACTTGCCGTAGTTTCAACCTTTGGTGATTGCCATGGCTATGATAACTCTAACAGTTGTGAACTTGATGACAAGACTAAAAGTCTCATTATAATCAGAACCAATAGCTTGAAGATATCATTTTGCCACCAACCTTGCTTTATACCTTGAGATGGTACCATCAAGATTCTTTTTCAATTTGAACATCCACTTACAACTAACAATTTTCTTATCAAGTGGCTGTGGGACCAACTCCCAGGTGCCATTTTTAATTAGGGCATTGTATTCTATAAATATTGCCTCTCTCCACTTTTCATAGGCCAAAGCCGTTTGCATATTTGCTGATTCAGTATGTGTTAGGTCGAAGGTATAGGTTTTGGGTTTAAAAATCCCATTTTTTGCTCTTGTCATCATGGGATGTATTCTTTGAGTAGTGGAATAAAAGGTAGGTAATACTGAGACAGCAAGCTCAGTTGAGTCAGGAGATGATGGCTCATGATTTGGTAATACTGGTACATGTGATTCAATTAAATCAAAGGGTGGAGTGGGTGACATTGTTTCAAGTACTGGGTTTATGATAGAGTTGTAGAATTGTGAGATGAAGTAGGGGAGGAATGAATGGTTTGTGTATTGGGATTAAAAATGAGTGAATGTTGGTGATGACTTTTGATGAGATAAAATAAGAATGATAGAGCATTGAACTGGTGAAGGATTATTGTTATATGTTTTAGGTGAATCTTGTTTCTATTGTTGTGAGAATGGATATATTAGTTCATCAAGCCTAACATGCCTGCTAATAGTAATTGTGCCTAAGAGTGAGACATTTGAATCCTTTTTGGTTGGTAGGACAGCCTAGGAAGATGCAAGGACTTGACCTATATTGAAATTTGTGATTATTATAGGGTCACAAATTTGGTAGTACAAGCATCCAAAAACCTTGAATGAAGAGTAATCTGGTTTAGTTTTATATAGAACTTCAAAAGGTGAATGATAAGATAGTGTGGGAGTAGGCATTTTGTTGATAAAATGGACAGTTGTAGCAATAAGATCAGACTAAAATTGAAATGGAACAGATGCCTGAGCCATAAGAGTAAGACCTGTCTCTACTAAGTGCTTATGTTTTCTTTCTATAGGAACATTTTGTTGGAAAGTATAAGGACATGTGTTTCTGACAGTAATACTTTGGAAGTGAGGTAAGAAGCAATAGGGTTAAATTCTTATCCACGATCAATATGAATAGCTTTGAGCTTGTGTGAAAATTGTAACTCAACATTTATATGGAAATGAAGGAAATATTGATATGCCTCTGCTTTGTTTTTAAGAAAATACACCTAAGTAAATTTGGAATGCATGTCTATGATGACATGTAATACTAATACCCCTCCTTAGATGTTATATGAGTAGGTCCCTATAATTCTACTTCTACTAATTGTAATGGATAGGTATAGATAGTAGATGAGACAATAAAAGGTAGAGAATTGCTTTTGTCCAATTGATAAGCAAAGCACAATGTCTTACTTTATTTATTGAAAGGAGTATATTACAATGAGCTAACACTTTGTTTAGAATTTGAGAGGTGGGGTGACCTAGCCTTCTATGCCATACATCAGACATTGTGACAAGTGTATTACAAGGATTGAATGAAAAATTACATGATCTTGAAGAAACACTATAGGAACTAGGATTTACAATTAGTTGAGTAACCACGTAAGACTTTGTTGGAACTACAAAAGACAATTTTGAATTTTGTAAACTACCAACAAGTGGTTTAGGCTTACTAGACAAGTTGAATCTGTATAGCCCTTCATGGAGTGTCCTTTGAAGAAGAAGCTCCTTGGTATTTAGGTCCTTGTCAAAACAAAAGTGAGGCAAAAACTCAAATAAGACATTGCTGTCTTTCAAAAATTGTGATACAGAAAGCATATTCTTTTTTATAGAAGGAACATGTAACAAGTTGTTAAGTTCCAAAAGATGGTTGTCTAGATTAGATGCTATGTATGATTTTCCAATATGTGCAATTTTTAGTTAAGAACCATTACAAACTTATACTTGATATGCTTTAAAGTATTCTTGCCCAAGTGAGAGATTAGCCAATCTGGTATCTATTGACCACTACCACTTTCATTCCTAACAACCAATGCATTTACTTGTGATTGATCAATGGATGAGAATGGATCTTGATTATAGGTTCTCAAATTAACATTTGGATTAGACCTTTGGAAATTGTTTGAATGATGGGTTGTTTGTTGGTTGCTCACACCAGCAAAGGAAGTATCAAACCTGTAATAACATTTCCTGACTATATGACCCATCTTGCCACATAATTAACATTGTAGCCTATTGTTTGAGTTGTACCTCCCTCTACCTCTACCCCTATTTTGGGTTGAGTTATTTCTGTTGCCATTTTGATTCCTCGAAACCAAGGTTTCTTTGTCTGAGTTGTAATATTGGTTGAAGCTTCATTTACTGAAGAACTATTGTTTGAGTGCTGCAAATTTCTATACTCAGAAGCTAACAAAAGATCTGTGACTGACTTCAGATTATATGGCTCATCTCTTGAAGAGAGGACTGCCACCACTGGATCAAATTCACTACCAAGTCTCGCCAAGATTGATAGGACCTGATTTGGTTCGAAAACAATGTGTCCACAGGATGCTAAAGTGTCACACAAGGCTTTAACCTTGACAATATACTTTCTCATGAAGAGATTCCCTTTCTTGAGGGTTTGCAGCTGTAACTTGTATTGCATGACTCTTGCACCAAATTGCAAAGAGTAATTCTGAACTATGGTAGACCATATTTCTTGAGAAGTATCACATCCAACAAGTTGAGGGAGTATACTTGGACTAATAGTTGAAAGAATCCAAGAAACTATTAGAGAGTCTTGCCTTTGGAATGCCACAAAATTTGGATTGACTGTCACCACCCTAATAATCTGAAATCACAAGTTCTTGCACTTTTTGGGTTCCAAGAAGATAATGTTCAAGACCGTATCCCCGTATTGCTACAAGAATATGTTGTTTCCACAGCAAGAAATTCATTTCTTCCAGTTTCACACTAATAATCTGGCTTGCAGGAGATAGAACAGTAGAAGAGCTCGATCCATGACTGAATCCATTTAAGGTTTCTCCTTGAACATGCACGGAAGCTCTATTTGCATTAGCTTGAGGCTCTGATACCATGTTTGCTTTTAAGAAATTCAAGAACTAGAAGAAAGTGGCTAAGGGAATTCAGAAACTGAAGTGAATCAGAGAGAATAGAATTGAGAGAATTTTGCGATTTTCATTCACTGATCATAATTACAAAGATGAAGCTATTTATAGAATGGGAATAGCTACAAGATACTTATAGTAACAGAACTTACAATAACATAAATTAAAAGTAATGTAAACAGTTAATTAGTTAACAACTAACTTAACAGATGCTGACTAACTCACATATTTTTTTTGTCATGTTATACTTTAATTTAACGGTGTTAGTTAACAACTTAACGACATGAACCAAACTGACAATAATGAAAATTATATGGACTCAATTGACCAAAATTAAATTATAGAGACCAAATTAAAAATTAACTAAAAATATAAGAACCAAAATTTATATTAACCCTTATAAATAATTTATATTAGGTGCTTGCTAAATGGGCTATAGGGTAATTTCAAAAAAATTTTAAAAGTTTTTTTAATGTTTTTTTAATATTTTTTATTTTATAAAATTAATTAATTATATATTTATATGATGTATTTTTATTAGAATTTTTTGAGATGTTTTTATATTTTTTTCAAAATTTTTTAAGTTACAAATGAATAGTAAAAAAAATTATAGATGAATAGTAAAAGAAATGTAAAAAAATTCAAAAACATCTTAAAAAGTTCTAAAAAAAATATATAAGATAAAAAATACTTAGCTAATTTTAAAAAAAAATTAAAAAAAAAGAGGAGGGGACGGTAGCTTAGTCCCCTTTATATTATTGATAGTTATAACAACTTTCAAAAGCATCTGTTAACATGATTCTTAAAAGCACACTTGACTTTTAAAATATATTAAAAGAAGCATTTTAAATGTTTTTAAACTAAATATAAATTTGATGACTTTGTTAAAAAAAAAAAAACACTCAAAATAAAAATTTAATGCATGGACAAACAAGACCTTTATTTAGGAGACTTGAAATGATTTTAATTCTTTTTAGTAAGAGAAGCTTCATCTACATTATAACTTTTTTCTGTTGAACAATAAAATTCAGGTAGCAAGGATATCATCATTTTACTTTAATCACGTACAAATTTAGTTAATTTATTTTAACTTCATGCTAGTCATGTCAAAATTAATAATATTAATTAAAATAACCGTATTTAATTTTTACAATTATTTACATTAGCCCCTTATAAAAGTGAAAAATATGAAGTTAAATTTGATCAAATTAGTTTAGAATTAATTAAATTTAAACATTTTTAAAAATGTTGTATTTTAAAATAATCTTTATAAAATTTATTTTTATTATATTTTAACTAGTTTTAAAAGAATAACTAATGTCACTAAATAAAGAAGGTAAATTTTTTTACGGGACACCAAATTTTTATATGGTATTCCATGGACAACAAATTCTCAGATAGTGTCATGCACTGTTTATCTTTTATCTTTTTACTTTTTATAAAAAAAATTAGATATTCACTTATCCTATTATAAAAATTGGTTATTATAATATAATAATATAATAATCATTTTTTATAATTGAATAACCATTTTTATAAAAGACAAAAAAAAAAAAGAATGAATCGTCCATGACATTAAATAAGAATTTGGTACTCATAAGGCACTCTGTGAAAATTCGATGCTCTAATAAATACCAAAAAATAATTTTTTTTAATAAAGAAGTGAAGGCAGCATAGAATAACGAATATTATTATTTTTATCTTACAAATCTTAAAAAATTATTTTATTATACCTATCACATGACATTAAATTTTAACTTTTTTTCATATATCACATAGTGAAATCTATACTATATATAAAATTTAGGTATGCATTCTAATTTTTCGCTGTGTCTAATAATGCCACAAAAATTATATGCATTTACCTGTTACTTAAAAAAAAACTTTAACTAATCAATAGATAGTTAATTCTTAAATTTTTTCACACTTCCATATAAATATGTTATATTGTTAAATTAATAATTTGATATTTTTTAAATGTTGAAGTTTAATGCTTGGTTATATACCTAGAATATAATAGTTCATCTATGTGGATTAATGTGATTTATATATGACATGTTAATTAATAATTCATGTACAATTCTATATAAATATCTTAAATTATTGAAATGAGTATTTTTTATATTTTTGTATGTTAAATTTCAATATTTAGTTATGTACCTAGAAAAATAATTAATGTATTTAGATTAGTGTATATTGTATATTATATAATAATTCATGTATACTTCCGTATAATCTTCTTAAATTATTGAACTTAATTAGTGATCTGATATATTTTCTAAATATTAAAATTTAATGCTTGATTATGTATATAGAATATGATAATTTAAGTATATGTATTTATGTGATTTATGTATAGTTTATTAATCAATAATTCATATAATTAAGTGCTAAAGGGTCATTTAATGTATCTATAACTAGCATTGTATTTAATGATTTGAAGCAACTCAAGAAAGTAATCACGTATTCAGAATCGGGACATGACAAAAACTAATCAAAAGAAAAAATAAAAAGTGAGTTGAAAAAAATTGTTCTCTTAGATTTTTCTTCTTCCTCCAACAAAGTAATATTAAAGTATAGAAAAAGAAGACAAGGAAGACATAGATGCTAAAAAATTAGTGAAAGAGAAGGGTTGAGTTAAACATTTTAAGTGAGACATGTGACATTTAAATATAGTAGACGTTATCCAATATGAGTGCTTGGAGATGAAGAAAACTTTAAATTATGGAGATATGTTGAAACTAATATATAATTTGATATTTAAAATTTCAATGTTTGGTTATGTATATAAATTGTTATTGTTCAATGTACCCATTTTAGTTTAATATTCGTATATGGTGTACTAATTAGTGATCATGTAGTTAATTATATGCTAAAGGTTATACGCAGTGTATTTGACAATATATATGTGAAAAAATACATTAAGTAGATATTTTTTTCTTTTTAATCTTTTATAATTAAATGAAAATTAATTTTTTTTGTTATATTTTTATGAAATTTTTTTATCTTCAATTATTGTTTAGTTACCAATAATATAAAAGTTTATGATACTAGATAAAATTATACTCTTTTTATTTTTTTCATTTTTGTTCTAATTAATTGAGTTTTACTTGTATCTTTTGTTATCCTCTTACTTATCTTTATTATTACTTTTTATTTCTTCAATTATTGTTTAGGTACTTCTAATGCAAAAGTTAGTGATAGGTGATAAATTACAAAATACTCTCTTTACTTTTTGCTAATTGATTGGGATTTATTTATCTCCTTATTTATACTTTTTCTTCTTTAATTATTGTTTAATTACCTCAAAACACTGAAACAGTGATAATGAATTTTATTTTTTAATTATATATTTAATTACCTTTAAAATGTTTAGTATAAATGTTATTAAAATTCATATTTTCCTTTTTTTTCATATCTTAAAGTTTTTATTTAACTTTTACATCTATTAATAAAAATAATATGATATTATTATCATTATAAATTATTAAAATATTTTATAAATAAAGTTTAATAAATTTTCGTACTATTTATGAGATTTGAGAATGATTATGTTGTACTCATTTTTCTATAAAAGGTAGTCAACGGTGAAGAGGGCGAAGTTATTCTGTCTCTTGCATTATCTAGGCCTCTCGAGACAGAATCAAATGGATCCTCAAGTCTGGCACAAAATTGCTGCGATTTCTGGTAATCACTGCCTTCCTTCCACCAAATTCCCACCCTCTTTTTCTTTGCATACAAGTTCCTGCTTTATCTGCTGTTCTAAATTGCGAAACGTCTGAGAGAAACCCAGCGTTCACTCATTCACTCACTCACTGAGTTACTGAAACTGTGAAACAGGAGTAGCGGCGCTTGGGTTGGGCACATATGGCGCCCATGGCTTCAAGCCCCAAAACCCTTCTTACAGAGAAGTCTCTTTCCATTTTCCGAATGCCCCATCTTGTTTCAGTTTTGTTTCATTATAAAGCTTAAATTTTATAATTTGTTTCTTTGTAATGGGAATAATGTGAAGGTTTGGCAAACGGCATCGCTTTACCATTTGGTTCACACCGCGGCTTTAGTTGCCGCACCAGTTGCAAAACATCCCAATATTGTAAGTTCACAATCATTAATTTTTTTTTTTTTTTTTATACTTGGAGCTTTTCTCTTTCTTTTGATTTTTTCCCTTTAAAGCTATTATTTGCCGTAACTATATGGTTATTGTACAATATATTTGTGCAGTTTGGAGCCCTT
>JASKGM010006334.1:0-11177 GCA_034509205.1 Ceratonia siliqua
AAGAGAGAGGAGTGAGAAAAAAAAGAATTTTTTTTTATATAAAATTTGAAGTGACTTGATCTTGGCCGTCCAAGAATTTGGACGGCCAAGATCAAGAGAAAAGTTCCAGCCTTTTCCCTTAGGAAAAGGCTGGGATCCTAATCCGTGACGGTGACATAGCCAATTAGACATATGGTCCTATAAAAACCACTGGATTCTCCTGCCCCCAAAACCCCTAGAAATCGCTTACAGTCACTGGTTTTCCCAAAGTCTTGGCCTATTCTTCCATCTACCTACTTTCTCATATTCAGCTTCCCTATATATAAGAACCCTTTTACTCATTTGCTTCATCAAACATCAATCCTACTGGAGTTATACCGTTTCTTACTAAACTACACTTCCAGCGACTTTAGTTGTTTTCTGTCATCCAAAGAGCTAAGCAAGTGTTTTACGAAGAACCAAAAGATGAGTTCAGCAAGCAAAGCTTGGATTGTGGCAGCCAGTGTTGGAGTTGTGGAGGCCTTGAAGGACCAGGGCATCTGCAGATGGAACTATGCTTTACGGTCAGCTCAACAACATCTGAAAAATCATGCTAGGCCGTTGTCTCAGGCAAAGAAGCTTTCTTCTTCCTCCTCTGCTATGGCTTCCAGAAGACTCAAGGACGAGAAGGCAAAGCAGTCAGAAGAGTCCCTAAGGACGGTCATGTACTTAAGCTGCTGGGGTCCCAATTAAAGGAGAAGGGCAGCAAAGAAAGAAAAATTTTGTAAATTAATTCCCAGTTCCTGGCTTCCCCGCAAACAAAAATGGCGATGAGTTTTCTGGGGCTATATTGGCTTGTGTATTAACTATATATTGTTACTCCATTGTGATAGAGTGATGTAAATTTTGATAAATGGCAGTTAATGTCAGATTATTCCACATTACAACTACTTTCATCTGAATTTTTACTTCCGTATGCTGATAGTCCTAACATATATGCTTCCTCTATGAAGCAGAGGAACACTGATTTACGGTGAGAAATTATTTTGAGGATGTTTGGCGGGTCAAAATTGAAGTAAAAAACTTGTAACTGCTTATGGCCTCCGGATTTCGGAATGAAAAAGAACTGGGGAGAGCACACTTCTCTTCAATCCTTTTGACTGAAGCGATTATCTATATTCAATATGATTCCACAAATTGATAGAATTAGTGTAAATAACCTGTGTTAACCATTTCATATAATATTTTTTCAACAACTCTTTTACAAATCGAAAGATATACTCGTCACTTTTTGAATGATTTTCTATAAATTAGTAATGCACATTCATATGCAAAATTTTCAGTGGTCAAAGATATATATTCTTAGTCAGAAAATAAACTTGGGTACACAAAAATCGTACTCAAAATATATCATTTTCTCTGATTATTATTATCAACTGATAAATATAAATTTAAAGTTTTTATCTAATAATCAATATTATAAGTATCATAAAACATTTTGTTAAAAGTCAATAGTTATCATAGAATGAATAAAAAGTAAACTTTTTCGTAATGAAAGGAATACATTTGTTTCAAGAAAAATAAAAAATACAAAAAAAAATAAAAATTGGCTTAATGTTGAAGGTAATGCCTACCTCGTATGACTTATCTATTCAATTATTAATTGTTTTAGCCTCAATAAATCATTTGATGCAAACTGCGTGCGCCTTGTCTTGAAGTAAGCAGTAATTTACTCAAAAAGCTAACTTCCCGGAACTTACTTTTACTAAGTGACAAAGACATGTGGTCCTACCACTACTCAAACTCAAGATGCATTTAACTTGATTCCGAAGCTCAACCATTAAAATAAGAAGCATGGGCTTCCACCGCCACTAAAACCACTAGCACTTGCTTTCAGCCCCTGGTTTTTTCCAAATCCTTTGGCCTTTTCTTCCGTTTAGCAACTTTGGCATCAAGCTAGCCCTTATAAAAACCACCCTCACTTCATCTCCTCCATCAAAGCATACATTCTGATAGTGTTCTTCTATTTACCACTGAGCTATACAAACTTCAGTTTTCTGTTTAAGAAGAATTACAAGATGAGTTCAGCTTCAGCAAGCAGAGCTTGGACTGTGGCTGCCAGTGTTGGAGTTGTAGAGGCCTTGAAGGACCAGGGCGTCTGCAGATGGAACTATGCTTTAAGATCAGCCCAACAACATCTGAAAAACCATGTTAGATCGCCGGCTCAAGGAAGGAAGCTTTCTTCTTCTTCCTCTTCTGCTATGGTCTCCTGCAGACTAAAAGATGAGAAGATAAAGCAGTCCGAGGAGTCCTTAAGAAGGGTCATGTACTTAAGCTGCTGGGGTCCCAACTAGATTAATAGAGAAGGTTTTGCATTAGGCATCTCTTTCAAGCTTCGCCTCAAGGAAAAATGGGGGGCTGAGACTTCGGGGGCCTTATTGGCTTGCCTTGGTGCTTGTATATATTATATATTGCAATTAAAGAGTTTTGTCCATTGTTCATTAGCATTTTCATTTTCATGACCTTCTTCTCGAAAGCTCCATTCAGTATCACCATTTCTCTGCTGAATCTGAAACCCCTTTGATTTTAAGGAAAAACAGAAGTGAACCAAATATGAGAAATTTGATAAGATGCTTGCAAATTGGTTTAATTACCATTTGGATTCCAAATTAAGAGTGCAGGGAAGCTATTCTATTAAGAGTTTTGTGAGTTTTGACTATGACGTAGATTATTTGAGGAAGAGCAAATTCGTTTACGTTTCAATGGCAAGACTAAACAGTGAACTGGTTCTAAAGTTGAAATTAGGTGATAAATTTTCGAAATTAGGTGATAAATTTTCAAAATTTGAGACAAAGGGATTATTTTTACTTGTATTATTTGGCTCATCAATGGCTATTTTCAAATGATTCTGGTGGACCATGCTTCAAATCTTCTTTAAATGTTAAAGTGTTTTACAAATTTGCCAAAGCAGCATATTGGAGTTCAACTAAATAATACTTCATTTGCATTGTCTAACTTATAATTAATTAATGGAAGTGCAGAGAATTCTTTTCCTCCTTCTTTTCTTTTTCTTTGCGCTTCAGATTCAAGAACACTTGCGTATAAGGAATTAAAAAAAAAAAAGTGGATGAATACCTGAAAAACTTTTCCTCATTATGATCCTCAAAGAAAAACTACTCAAGATGCAAAAGACAAATTGTAAAACTGTCCCCATTCTAATGCTACACAATCAATTATACCACTGCCTCCTTCCCATTTGCTTCAACAAACAGAGCCCATCTTCTAAAATGGTCTCCAGCAAAATGATGAGGGAAGAAAAGGCCAATTCGGGGATAGCAGCCACAAGGAAATTAATTTTCTAGAACCCCAGGATTTCAAGTAAAAGAAAAATGTTCTCTTATCATATTTGTTTTGAGCAATGATTCGGGGCATCAAATTTACTGAAAAGAAAATTGTTATTCCACAGGCTCATCTGGAAATGGAGAACATCTTGATGGTATTTTGGAAGCTATTCTCCACTTCCTTTGCTAATTGGCAATTGGAAACCCATTAATTCTAACATATCTTAATTTCGATGTGCCTTTTCGTTGGCGAATATATAATAAGGCCAAAAACAGAAACGACAAACCGTTTCCTCAAGTAATTATCTAAGATCTTTGGCGTCTTTGAAAACATAGGATTTTTTTAATTATATGTTTATTATATTTAAATTCTACATAATTGTGAGAATAAATTTTTTTTTTTACAGAGTTTACAGATTTAAATTTCGTAAATTTTTCAAAATTTATTAAAATCCGATTCATAATTAAATCTACTGTTACATTCTGGGTCGAAAGAGAACAAAAGTAGCAATACAAGTGTAGTCTTATATAATCATATGATAAAGATTGATAGGATAATGGCTCTTGTAAATATGCTAGATGCTAATCCATTAAAGACAAAACAACAATCCCCTTAAAAGATATGGTAACTTGATTTCATGTGACTAACAAACAATTTAACAAAAGGGAAAGCAGCCATGTACTGATAAAGTTGAGGATAAAAATGTCAAGTCTATTTTAACCAAGCTATTTACCCATATTACATTTATAATTAAATTATTAAACTTAAATATAAATATTTTAATAATTTATACATATAATTTGTTTAAATATCATTAATTCATGACCTTTGTTTTTTTGAGTCTAATGTGGCCCTTGCAAATACATGCAAGGACTCTAGTTGATTATGATAATATTAGCAGGAAATGGTAGTGGTTCAAGATTTAAAGCAAATGGTTCATTATGTGCATAGATTGTGTTGAAGATATGGAAAAGAAAAGTAGCTTTTTTTACAAAGGGTGTTTGATTATTCCCTAGCAAATTATAATTGGGCTTAAAAAATTACCAATTCTTCATAGTGGTGTATGTCTAGAACAAAATTAAGGCGAAAAAGATGCCCATCTGCAAGAGGGCCACATGCGGGGAGGATAAGTGGGTTTTCCTGTGTTGTCAATCCTAATGACACTTCCCACTTGTAATGTTCCAACATCATAGCATATTATGGCTTTATGGCATAGCGTCTAAGCTAAAAGAAGCTTTCCTCTATTCTTTTTAAGCACAAGGAGAATCTAACAAATGTAGGGAAGAAAATAACGAAGGAAATGTCAATTTGGTACAAGCAATTATCCAATTCTTTTAAAACCCCTTTTTATTTTTCTTCATTTCTTCTTCTTTAGAGGTTTAGATTTGAAGCCAAGTTGATTGGTGATACTGATTTTGTTTTTCTTCTTATCTAAATTGCTTTTTGCTTGAAAAAGCAGCAACCATAATCACCTTACCTTCTCTGGTGCTACTGTTTACCACCTAATTGTTATATGTAATTGACAAAGCAATGGAAAGAAAATTTAGTTAAAGAGAAAATGGGATGCACATGCGCTTGCGGTTGCTGAACAATTTAGCAGACAATTACAGATCAACTTGAGTAATATAGATTCTAAAAAAGTGTTAAGTAAACAAAAGAAGAAATAAAAAGAAAGATTCTAAATTATTATTTGACTTTTGAAGATTAGAATTAGATATCCCAAATTGTCAAATAATTTTCACTAATTCATATAACATATTCTTATTTTTGGGGAAAATCTAGTAATTTCTTAAAATGAATGAAAAGGTGGGATGCCAAGCATATGAGAAATCTTAAAAGAAGTAGCAAATGATTGCAGTGAACTGTGAAGGGTAGAATCAAACCAACTGTAAAGCCCGGGAACCCATAAACAGTGGACCTCAAACAAACAAATCAAATACAGAAAATTCCAAACATTGAAATCCAAATTCTTCAGTAAATTTCACTTAGCCAGGAAGCCCATCCCAACCTCCTTTCCTACCAAATTATCTCTCTCATAAAAGGTAACCACCACCATTTGGACGAGACACAAAAAAGTTGTAAATCAAATATAACGAAAGGTCGTATTCAATCTTGTCTTGCTCAGGCTATCACCTGAGAGAGATTTCGCATACAGAAACAACACAAGTAGCAGATATCTGATACAAGTGCCAAATCTATCTTCGCGCAAAAACAGAAGTCTTAAACTTCATACGCGGCTCTGAGACCCAGTTGCCGGAAGTTGCAGTTTCAGGTGAGGTGAGTGGGATTCCGGCCAATAATGGCAGTGGATAGTGAAAAATTGAGGTCTGATGGGAAGGTTTGGAATCTTTGTAGAATGCCATTTTGGCAAACAAACCATACTTCTACATCTTCTTCTTCTACATCTTCTATGCATAATGTCCATCAGCAAAACCAGAGTTTTCAATCTGTTGATAGATCGGCTCATCAGTCTTCCAGCACGGTTTCGTCTATGGCCAAGTCTCTGCTCCCTACAAGGAGGAGGCTACGTCTTGATCCTCCCAACAAGCTTTATTTTCCCTGTAAGTCTGTTAATAATCTTGTTTGTTTGGAATCACTTTCTATTTGGGATTTGGTTGAATTATGGTTTGTTTTTTCAATTGCATATCTTGGTCTTTATTACTTGGTCTCTAGGACCTTGTTCCTCGTTCTTTGGCTCATTTACAGTGAATGAATTGTTCATAATTATAATGTCTAATGTAACCGTTTGTCAATTCTGTTCACTTTCCCAGTTTCCCCTCTTTATTTTTACTTTCCATTTTAGGGGAAAGTTTTATTATAATGGGTAGAAACAAGAATGTTGGTCAAGTATCATGATTGGAGTTTCTAGTAGTTGTCAGCTTTTCATCCCATGTCTGATTTAATGCGACTTTGTTTTTGAAGATGAACCGGGTAAGCAAGTTAGGACCGCTATCGCAATTAAGAACACTTGCAAGTCTCATGTGGCTTTCAAGGTGCGGATTGTATCTCTAGTTACTGTTTGTTTTCTTGGATTCAGAATTGATATTTGCAAATACTGTTGTCATGTTATATTATACTTATGATAAATTGGCAACTCTGCATAGTTGGTCGTATTGGAAATTTTGCTGGCTCCCACTTTCAATGTATGTTGACTCTACATTGGGAAACTTTTGGCTGTATTTGAACTAACAGAATGGAAAAATGAGGCAAAACAAAATTTTCTTAGCTAGAGTGATTCAATAATTATGACAACTGATAAGACTGGATAAGTAATTCTGTAGAACATTGGAAATATTTCTGAAACATCTGGAGATATTTTGCTATAACTAGATGATAGTATGTGTAATATTTTGAACAAGACCATCTTCATATTTGGGTCTGATCACAGATATTTATAGGATTATAACATTTTTAAATATTGACGCTGGTTATATATTAGCTTATTTATGCTTGCTTTATTTACCTTCTATCAAAATATTTACTCTTAGGTTTACTACTAACAGTGACATTTTGTTGTCTTAGTTTCAAACAACTGCACCCAAGAGTTGTTATATGCGCCCCCCTGGTGGTATACTAGCACCTGATGAAAGTATAATCGCCACTGGTAATTTATCCTTCTAAACTTGTGTGAAGCAATATACTCTAATGCTTTAAAAGTTGGAGAGCCCTCTTAAAATTGTGTCGCTTATTTGGCAGTATTTAAGTTTGTCGAGCCCCCAGAGAACAATGAGAAATCAATTGATCAAAAGAGCAAGGTTAAGTTTAAAATCATGAGCTTAAAAGTGAAAGGCGAAATGGACTATGTACCAGAACTGGTAATGTATTATTGGCCCTTTCCATGGCATATAGCATCAATCTCATAGTTTTATGCCTCCGCATTAATGTGAGCTTAAATTGAACTTCATCTTCTTGTTTCTGAGCTGATTGGAGTTTGCATAATTGTGTATATTGTCATTGAAATCAGATTATTTTGTGACATAAGTTACTTATTGGTCTCTTTTTACTCGAAATTTCTGTCGAAATCTCCGGACCTTCTTAAACCCTTTGCTGCTACCTGCTAGCGTTACAAATTTAGATTGAGTTTAATAGTAATACTAAAACAACCCCCCCCCCCCCCCCTCCCCCCCAAACATTGTGCATGTCAAACCATTTTATATCTCAACTCTTGCAGTATGTCAAAAGATGTTTCAAAATGTCTTAAGCTGCATTCATGTATTAAACTTGACCTTATTCACAGAATCATTCTCCTAAGCAATCCATAGTATAAGAGATGTATGATTTGTAATTCTTAGGTATATCCACGTACAGATGAATACGTTTAGTCAGTTATATTTCAACTATCAGTCTAACCATTTGAAATGGAGTAGTTTGGTTACTTAGATAAAAAAGATTTGCATTCCGTGTAAGTACAACAATTGATGTGATAAGCTGATAGAGTTGTCATATGATCCTTGATGCAGTTTGACGAGCAAAGGGATGAAGTAGCCGTAGAGCAAATTCTGAGGGTTATTTTTCTGGACCCTGAACGTCCTAGCCCTGTAAGATTATTATATCTCAAATATATGATATGACCTTTACCATTTTAGTGAGCAAGATTGTAAGTTCAAACACTGTTTCTTAAAGGCCCTGGATAAACTTAAAAGGCAGCTGGCTGACGCTGACGCTGCATTGGAAGCACGAAAGAAGCCCCCAGAGGAGACAGGTCCACGTATAGTTGGGGAAGGACTTGTTATAGATGAATGGGTTGGATGCATTTTTTCATATACACTTTTTTTCCCCATTTTGTCTAGCTTCTATTTGATACTCCCCTTTCATTTTTTTCTCTTATGCTCTTCACTTGTTCCTTTTGCAGAAAGAAAGAAGAGAAAAATACCTGGCCCGGCAGCAGGTTGAAGGGGTTGATTCAGTGTAAAGTGCTGTAATTATCTGAATTTTATGTTAAGAAGTTAAGTTCCTTTGCCACTGATCTGTCAAAGGTGGTTTGAGTGACCTAGAAGGAGCCTCTAAAGAGATATTGTTAAAACATTTCTTTTTTCTATTACAATAACATGTTTGTGATGCTACATTCGAGTGAATTGATACTAAGATTCATGGCACTTAATGGTACTTTTGCATCCTCCCCTATAACTTGTTGATGGCTCTGCGGTTGGTTTTTCAGTTTATTCTATGCTGTGGTTCGATTTGCCTTGGTTGTTTTAAACTCCAATTGTTATCCTGTACACAGTTGGAACCCTCAACAGATCATTAAAGAAAATGGATAAAATCAAGGCTTCTCTCCCATGAAGATCTAATTGTCGGGCAGGTTTCGGGTTTTAATTTACATAAAATTTTGTCAAGCTTCAAACTCGGCTGTTCTGAGCCATAATCAGGTGTACTCCCATGTTTTTTTTCTTATTTTGGGATGGGTGAGATTGGCATAGAGCACAAATCTCTGGTGTGTTTATGTGGTCAACATGAGATCAGAATAATAAAAATCAGCTCTAGCCTCTATCTCTGCTGCCATGGTAGACTCTTGAATATTGTTTATTAGACATTATAGAATTTGAAGTAGGCAAGAAGCACACTTTATTTTTATAGGATTATCTTTGCCTCTTTGCTGGTCGTCGATGATGGTGATGAGTAAATACTATTGTTGTTATAGGTAGTATTGATTAAGCCATTGGCCAATGTAAACAACAGAAGAGTTCTAAACAAGTTAGGAAGCTAAACGCTTCCTTGAATATATGGCTTTAAGGTTATGATCTACTTTTACTTTGTTTATTAAGTTGGCAACAATGGAACGCAAATTATGATTTGGAATTCTCATTAATTCACTGACTATAACAATTTAACAACGAAAGGGTAGTTTATAATTATTATTTTTGGAATTTTTTTATTTATTAACTCTCTCTCTCTCATTTTTTTTCATTGCACTTGGTGATTAGATAGGAGAGCTCATAAATACATCTTAGCTAGAAGTCACTTTCGTTATCTTCAACAGAGAATATTATTTTAAAAGACTGATTTAACTAAACTCGATCTGTGGGTTGTCCTTATCTCTCTTTCTTAAGCATAATAATATATTCTTGATGAAACAATAATAATATGGGAATAAAAAAACACCCTTGATTTCCCCATTCTTAGCTAGTCAAAACGTTTGGTTTATGAGATATTTTTTGAATAGTCTTAATCTATAAAAAGAATAAGTAGATTAATTAATTAAATTAATAATTAATGAATATATGTTAGACATATTTTTTTGTAAGACAGATTTATTTTTAATATATTAATATGTTGATGTATTAAAATTTTCTACTGGGCATTATAATGAAATTATCATCAAGTGAAGCTTAAAAAAATTTGATCCATTCAAATGATGGTTGCTTTAAAGTAAGTTTAATTTATTAAGAAAATTAATTTATAATTAATAGGGTAGTGAGGATGCAATCATGTTGCTTGTAGGTTTAAAGCTCTTCACTTAGTGTATATATATATATATATATATATATATATATATATATTCAGGAGGGAATTTTATAATAACTTGTATCCACTTGGCTAATTATTCATCCTATATCATCAAAGTGGGTAGGAATTAGGACAGGGCAAATTAAAAAACAAATTATTCATGTCATCAAATCAATAATTTATTTTCATTAATAGAAAAGACATTACAAAATAGACAAAAAAATATATAAAAGGGTCTAAATTAAATAATTAATTATGAAACATCTCAGGAAACTGCCATAAGTGAATCTATGGAAGATCTTATATATGATAATTTAAAAGAGCAAAGAGAGGGAGCTGGCAAGGAAATGCTATTCCACTAGTACTGCTCTCAACGAGGATAAATCATAAATAAGAAGTTGAAATTAATTGCAGTACTTGTGTCTATATTCATACTCTTCAAAGGAACAAAACAATATGCTTTCTTATAATTCTAATGGCCATAACTCGCATCATGCACACAGCTTTTGTACAGAAAAAGATGAAAGAGAGAAACCACCAACTATTTGCTTCATAATCCATAAACTTGGTTGCATCTGGCCAACCCTAAGATGTGACAAATACAACGTTGTTTGATTCAGTTTTGGCTTATAAATTGATAGCATCCATGCAAAAGGTCTTTAATTTTGTTTCTCCTCATAACCTCTTATTAATAAATTTTGCTAATTATGGTACATCTGCTTTAAAATAATAATTATTTTTCTCTTCAAAATTTTATTAAAAAAAAAACGGTTGCATCCATGCAATAACCTAGTTTATTATTGTTTTATAAATCATTTGATTGAATTTACCTTTTTATACTTTAAATAATTTTAAAATAATGTCTTATAATTATACTAGAAAAAAATATAATTTCATGAAATAATATTATAAAGTACAATGTCTTTAAAAATATTAAAGAATAATTTATTCTAAAATTAGTCTAGTTGTTATATTTTTTTATTTATCACTTAACAAATTACAACATGAAAATTTAAAAAAAATAATAAAAGAATTCATTTCATTTGGGTGTTTTCACTTCTATATTCTAAAAATGTCACATATAATTTAATATTAGTCTCTTATGTCATTGTAGATCATGATTTTGAAATTATCTCAACATCAAAGAGAATTAAAAGGTTTTGAAATTGAAAATAATTATTTTATAAAATATTTTAAAATTAATATTTTTAAAAGTATGTGTATTTTTACTGAAATGGAGTTTTGTGGAGCAAACAAACACAAACACAAACACAAACACAAGGCCCCAGCGTTGATTAGACAGATTAGCATTAGCAATAAAGCCACGGATGATATCATTATGTCACGCGCATGCACGTGATACTGGCCCCATCCTTGACAGTTCCACGTGTCGCATTCGTGCGATTCAACGCGTGATTAGGATTAGGATT
>JASKGM010006336.1:0-43215 GCA_034509205.1 Ceratonia siliqua
CTGCCAAGATAGGTAAGCTGCGAAAGCTTGATCCTGGTGCTTTACCAGTGGTGAAATACAATACTAGATCAGCCAACCAGGCTGTTAACATATATATTGTTGCTAAACACTATTTGGATATATTATTTGCAATACAGTGCACAGATTAGGGCAAAAATTTTTTGAGCAAAATGTTGATGCTCCTCCTAATTATGAAGAACCTGTTGGTGAATCTCGAAGCCCTGTATGTAGTGAAAGGTATAAATTTTATTTTTATAATATAAACATACTTATTCACACAGAATCTTTCATTGATATTATTATTATTATCTTGCAGGGATGGAGAAACTTCAACAGCCTCTGCTCCAAGAGGCTCGTCTCTTAGTGTAAGTTATAATATAAGCCAAACCTTTGCTCTTACAGGATCTTCTCCTCGTGTAAGCGACCATCCAGTCTAAGTAACTGTTGCTACCACTACTGCTTCATCAGTAAACCAAGAAGTTAAAGCTTCTAATGAGTTTGACTCACGTGTTCCTTTATCAGGTAAGTTCTTTATAAAATTTTGTGTTGCTCATCAGTATGTATGTAATAGTTCCTCCTTGTTTCTTTTTTTGAAGAATTCTCTAATACAAGTTGGAGTTGCAATATTCCTTTTTATATTTGCATTTATGAATTATATTAAATTGTTGGTCATTTTTTATCATCTTTTCTCCCTTTTTCCTGTTGTAGAAAGTGTATATACATGTTGGTATTCCAATTGTTGGATTGGAGATTGGGAAAAGATTGTATTTTTAATTTGTTTTGAGTGCATCTGCTATACAAATGGATTACTCATTTGACTTCCCCTTATTAAATTGTTCCTATCCGACTGTATATTTCTATTTAGTTCATCTAGCTTTAGTTGGGATTCAAACTTACAACCCTCAGCCCAAGAGACAACTCCAATACCACTAAGCTTTTTATTTGTTGGTATCTAAGTGTATATTTGCTATGCTCACAAGTCGTAACAAGGTATTTTGTTTTCCAGAACACCTTGGGCTTGTTAGGATCCTTATAAAATTGCTAACATTGAGGCAGTGTATGCCTTCACTGTCTAGGTTTTCAAGTAACACGGACAGTGAGACAACTGCTGTCAGTCCTCACTATGATAAGTCTACTGTGGTTTTAGATTTGTATTACAACATTGAGTGCCAAACGTATTGTGAAGGGGTTTGTAGATAGCAGTGTGAACAAAAGTTGTGAAGGCTTCTCAAATTAATCTTGCTATACATCCTGTAATAAGGTGAATTTTCCTGAATCAATTAGGGGACAAAGTTTCCCATTCACTAGTTAATCTCATATTTGCATGTGTTTTCATATGTATAAATTGTGAGTAATAAAGTAGTATACTGTTGACCAATTAAAAGTACCTTCAAGGAATAGCCACCTATGGTGTGTGGCAAGACAGCACTCGATATCACTTTACCTATGTATTATAAAGTCACTGGCACACCCTTAGTGTTGATTTGATGAATTATCATTGACTGTCATCTGGGATTTAATTTAGATTTAAACTTATCATTGTTAGTCGTTTGATGCTATTTTCTTTGCAAGTAATAATTACTGTAGTTTGATACTTATCATTTCTTTCTGTTTCTTCTCAGTGGTGCCTGCCACCTCTAATAATGTTGAAATGGATTTGCTCCGCTCTCTCTCAGATTCACTCTCTTTAAATGGATTGCGTCTCGCGCCAGCTACATTGGCAACCACAATCCCTATAGCTAGCATCAACAGTGATTCTGTTGCTTTCTTTGCATCATCATCATTTGGGTCCAATAATATCTATCAAGTTGGAATAATGTTTGACTGTATCTACATTCTAGTGTAAAGAAAGTGCTGTAATCTTGTTTTTCCTTTATTTGTGACGAGTAAAAGAATAAAAAAAATGGATTTTTTATATGACTTAGAACACTTCTAATTTTCAACCTAAATTCTTGATTATTGTTCTTGCTGAACTTAACACAGTAATTAATATTAATTTTATTTTGGATCACAATAGTTGACTTTTGAAAATTGCAAAACATCTGTTTCTATAAAGGGCATATCTTATACATCATTTATGTTGTGAATAAAAATGCTTCTGTATCTTATTGAATAGAATATTCCCTCTTATGACCTATCTAGAGAATTAGTCTCTGTTTGTGATCCCTTTTGAACTAATAGTCATTGGATCTGTGACTTTTAGCAACATTTCAAAGACACATTTGGTGATTCACCTTTCAAGGCTATTCCTTCTGCTAAAACTGCTATATCTCAACCACAGACATATCAAAATGTTGAACCACCCCAATCAAGTGGTCTTAATGGAGAAACATTGTCTAACTTTGGGTTTGGGGACTCATTTTCTGTTGTACCATACTCTGCATCTGGTGCCCCTAACACTCAACCTTTCTCATCGAACTCACAATTTTTGTCTCAAGATTTGCCTACTCCACAGCAGGAAACAGATATTCTTGTAGGTATTCTCCCTCTTGCACCTTTACCTGGGATGATTTCACAGCACAATATTTCAACTGCAGCTACTCACTCTTCACCTTCCTTTTCAGCTTCAGCTGGGCAAACTGCATTACAATCCTTTTCTGTACCAGATGGCCAACTCATGTAGCAAGGTTTCTCTACTGCAACTAGTCAACCTGCACAAGATTTTTTTACTCCCATAAGCCAACTTACTCAACAAGCCTTGTCCCCTATTGACCAACTGGTACGAGCATCTTTTTCAGCTCATGTTAGTCAACCTGCACAACACACATTTTTTATCTCCTACAGACCAATCTATGCATCCATCTTTTTCTGCCCGTGGTGGTAAACCTACATAGTCAAGTCATATATATAATGGATTCCGCACTCAAGGAGGACCTCTAACTCTTGGAGCTCCTAATATATCTCCTCCATATCAAAATGGACAGATCAGCAATGGGAGCTTCCTGCCACAAGGATCTACAACATCTGTTTTTTCACACCTGACTCAAACTCCAAAAGGATAAGTGTCACAGAGTGCGGATGGTTGATGGTTGATGGCGAGGTTTAGTTGATGTGCCTTTTTATTTTGCAGACTTTCCTTCATTTTGTTTGCTTTGGATTGATAGGGTTATACTTGACTTTTCCTTCTTACTTCTCCCTTCTACTACTTTCTCTCCATTTTTTTTAGTGCGCCTATTCACTATGGATAAGGGGAAAGCCAAGGTCGGTGGTAAGAGGTCACGGGGTAACTTTCAAGATGTGGAGGAGATTAATAGCCCCGCATGTTTCAAGAGTTTCAATTCTACTGGTACTAATCGAGGCCAAGTCATAGATCTTTCTCTTGTTTATCTAGCAAGCTTGTGGCTGAGGAGGGGCATTCAAGCTTTTCACTCTAAAATACTCAATTTCACGTTGGCCCTCTGGTAGAGCAATCTCTAATTTTTCCCTGCTGATGAGAAGAGACTAGAGTCTTCTTCTGTTGTTGGTATAGCTAGATATTTAGTTTCAAGTTATGCTTGGGAAACCATTGCGGCTCAAGCGTTACAGAGGGAGGTTAAGGAACTGATTGAGGATCACCGACGCGCTCGAGATGAGGTTAAGCTCGATCCCAGCTACTTATGTTTAAGGAAAAAATACCGCTAGTGGAAGGGGCGTGCACTTTAGCTAAGAAGGTTGAGGCAACTCGTGCTAAGGACAGCGAGGCTTGTGCATGAAAAGTAAAGCGTGAGCTCACATTGATGAGTTGGAAAAAGAGGTTGATCACCTATGGACCAAGCTCATAGGATTGTATAGTGCTAAGGAAGCCTAAGAGTTGGAAAGAGATAAGCTATTGGCCTAGACTGATCACCTTTAGAAGAGAGCTTGGGGATTTATGGTTGACGTGGATTCTCACTCAGGGACTAGTTTTAAGGGTCGTTGTGCCCTTACTTTGTAATTACTTCATATCTTTTTTATGCTGGCTTGTGTGCCTTATTTTTGTAATGACCTTTATACTCTTATGTGTTGGGTCGCAAATGGCTTATTTTTATGATCTAATTTGTTATCATTTTATTTCTTTGGGTTGCTGTTGTTGGATTGGTCCTTTAGTCGTGGTTGGGGAGGCCCATGTTATGAGTTTCCTTTTTGGGATAAGTTAGCTTCATTGTTTTCTTTGGTGGCGTCACTTTGTCAAATAGTGCTCAAATGTGGTGTCTGCTTTTTCTCAGATTTTGGCTTTTTTCTTTTTTATCGTAAAGCAGCTTTTGCTCCCTTTTATATATAGTAGGACTCTTCTCTTTGAGGTTTTTACTCTAGGTGTGTCGATTATGACTTCTCTTTCTCTCTTGCATTGTAAGCACAATATGACTATTGGTTATGTTTTTTGTTAAAGAGGTTTGGTGCTTGTTGATTAAGGTCTAGTGTGTGGGTTTTTCAAGTTTCCTATGAGCCTTTTGACTGGTCGATTTTGTTTAATCAGGTACTTTGTTGTTTTAATTTTTATTTTGTCATGTGGAATGAGTAACTTGGCTAGGTTAAGTGGCTAGCAGACAAAGGAAGTGCTGGAGAAAGGCCCTTGTTTAAGATGCTTGGGTTCGAGACAAAAAGGTACTTTCTCAGTTGAAATTTTTAGAAAAAGAGGTTGGTCATCTTAAAACCAAGTTGGCCTAGTGCATTGGGGTTTGGGTTGGGACGGCCTAAGAGTAGGAGCAGGTGGTTCACCTAATGGCTCTTCGAGCAGAGAGAGCTCATGCTTTTAAGGATTGAGTGAGAAGTTGGGCTAGAGTGAAGATTGCCTGGAATTATTTTGAAGCCTTTGTGGAAGGTTTCAAGCATTGTATTGAACATGTCACGCCCTAATCCTAGGCACATGACCAGCATAGGAAACCACCATTAGATGACCTCCTACAAGTCTTCACATATATAGAAGCAGTTACAATATAATGAAAGATGATGTTATTAACATAATATGTACGGGTGCAATTCAAACAAACAGCCAAAAAGGCTATTAAATACATGACAAATAACAATGACACAACATGCATCCCTAATCCAATTATCCATAACATCAAAGACATGCTCCATTTGTCCTCCAAGAAAATTTTCAAGTGCCCTGGTGGAAGAAATAAAGAGAGTGAGTCATAAACTTAACGAGTGGGAAAATTTCATGTACTTAGATACAATCACCATAAACCTTTCCTATATTGGTAAGCTTTAAGTAATAATTCATGAACTTGCATATATGCAAACAAATAGATGAATAAATTATAGTCTTATATATAGAAAATTATGTGTCTTTGAAATACGTTTAATATATATAGACACATAGGTACAGAATCTCAAGTGAGTCAGACCGAACTCAAATTAGTATCATATTTCTATCAAAATAAAAATCAAATTGTACCCAACAAAATAAATCAAATCAAACTAGAGTCAGTATTATATTTTGATCAAACAGAATCTAAATTATGTAGTAGTAAAATTTATGGCAAAATGAAATATTCATATGACTAAAAATTTATGTACGAAGAAATAAATGTAAATAAGGGGGGATGGATCCGATACTCATTCACATAAGAATTCTCTTAGATACAGATACTTAGGATAGAATAGAGCTCTGTGTCAAATACATATATTCAGGATAGAACAGAGTTCTATGTCAGATATTATTTAAGACAGAGCAAAGCTCTATATCAGGTACATATATTCATGATAGAGCAGAGCTTTGTTCCAGATTTTATTCAGGTCAGAGATGAGCTCTGTATCAGATACATATATTCATGATAGAGTAGATCTGTGTTAGAAATTATTCAGGTTAAAGCAGAGCTCGGTATAAGAAATTATTTAGGACAGAGCTGAGCTCTATAATACACATATGGTTCTTAAAGAAATTGTAATACCCAAAGGTAAGGTAATTCTCATAAAATGAGTACATCATGTCACTATACTTGAAATTTTCATGAATAACATTGCAATAAAAACTCATGCTTCAAATGTCAAATATAAATCATATACATGTGAAGGCAAGGGTAGAAGATCCCACTCACCTTATTAATTTGAACCTTAGAACTCTTTACCACTAATCTTGAGGACTTTAGCCACACCAAGTAAGAATCAAGATTTACCATTCAGGTTCTATGCCTTCATAAATCATTTCATTCCTATTCAGTAATATAATAAAATATCCTTAAAGGGCCTCATTTAAAAGCTTCAATTCCAAGTAAAGAGACAAATATCCTTTCCTCCATCTAATCAAGTTGGATTATAATGTTTTCCATTCATACCATTTCAAATAAAACCCTTCCACAATTTCTCCAACCAGATTTTATGTTTAAGAATAAAAATTTCGAAGACATAGAGCCCCCAAAATGAACATAATTTCAATTTCTATAAAATGATTTTATGTGTCAAACACAAGCAATACACTTATATGTCATCATATTCCAGTGTTATTTATCACATAGTTATTCAACTACTAGCATTACAACTAATAATTGGAATTAAAACCACAACATAAATTTTACTTGAATAAAGTATTATAGCTAAACACTCTTTGAGTGATTTCAACCAACACCTTAAGGGCATCTGAAACTAATATCCAAATGTATAATATCAGTAAAAATTTCCATGTCTAAATATTTCCCTTTTTATTGTTTATGTAGTAACCTATCATTGAATTTGCAAGGTAATGTCTTCTAGGAGAACAATTCTAAGTGGTTTTAACTATAGCTCACAACCCATAAGCAAGAAGTATTTCATAGCGACAATTTCCAAGCTCACTGGATAGCAAGAGCTCATGGAACCAAAAACTTTAATTCACTTCAAAACATATAATTTACTTTTCAAATTTCAGAATTCTTTTAGTTCTTAAAAATTCTGGTGTTTGTACTATTGGGAATAGGTTGCCCTGGAAAGCAAATTGTATTCCCTAATTTGACGTAAATACATTTTTAATATTAATAGATAAAGAATTTATTTATATAAACTTTTTCTTCTAGCTATTAAGGTTCCTAGATTCTGATAAACCAAAATACATTAGCATAAGGGTTATGCAAAAGGAGATATGTATCTTTAAATGAATCTAAAACAATATTCATAGTCACTAAATAGAGCCAGTCACTCTATTAAATTAAGATTGTAGTGTTTGGATTACCTTTATAGAGAGAATGGGATTCTTTTATAAGGGAATGATGAATCTCAAATCTTTGAAGTAGTAGACTTCAGGTAATGACACTATCAAATGAATTGGAATCAAGTGAATATTAAGTTTAAGTTAATACTGTTACTTTGAACTTGAACTCACACACATTGCATTTGCTAGTAGCAGTACCAAAATCCTAATGAATTATGGACTCATGTTCATGACCATTATGATATTTGATATACTATGGGCACGACCATTGTGTGACATTGGTTAAGACCCTATATTTTGGGATCATAGTGAGAGTAAACATCTGAGAACATGAATCTAGGAAATAGAGTACGTATCATTGCATTACTTCTAGTGATTTTTGGAAGACAAGTGACATATATAGGCTTAATGAAATAATGAATTAGCTACTCATTATTTTTAGATAATTTTAGAAAAGTTCTAAAAAATTATCTGGTCACTTATTGGATGAAATCTGAGACTAGGAGGAAAAATTAACATAAAGGGTAAAACAATAATTTTACCTTATATCAATGAATAGTTATGAGGGTTCACAAACACTATGTTTGCAAATTGGACGAATCAATGTTCAACAACGACTTATCATAATTTTAGGAATTATCAAGAGAGTAATCACGAGTCTTTGGTGAAATGACTTCATAATTAATAAGCTTAGATTATCTTAATGATATTAAAATAATCCCAAGTTTATTGGGGCTTGAAATTCCTATATCCAAACAGATTCCTTACCCAGCTTTGGAGAATTCAATCCACATTGAGTTGGAATAAATTCAAGATGAAATTATTGATAGCATTTTAGCTTATGTCTTAATTAAGACCAGTTATCTTAATTTAGATAAAAGAATTATTTTAGGACAAATGTTGTCCTAAATATGCTTAAAAATGTGAGAAATAATTTTGTCACTAAAGAGACAAAATAATTCTTACATTAGTTGTCTAAATTGAACAAGTGTTGTTTATATAATAGAGTTTTAAGACAACGATTTATTTTAATTAAGACAAATGTTATCTCAATTTGGACAATCTTTATCTTAATAATTATTTTTGGTTTAACTATTTTAAAATTAATATTTGAATTGTTCAAATATTTAATTTAAAGAAGTTGAAGAAAATAAAATTAATCACTCTTTAATTAGGAATTTCTACCAAGGCATAATTTTAGGATAAAAATTTGATTAAATTAAATTAATTCTAATTACCTAAAGTTTGAATTGTTCAAACTTAAGTAAAGAAAACCATATCTCTATAGGATAGAGAGATGGACGACCATATAGGGTAGAGAGAGAGTTTAAATATTTAAACATGAATCTCCCTAATTATCCTTATTATCTAAGTGATTAAAAAGGGTTAGAAATTAAAAGAACAAACTAAGTTAAAGGGATTTAATCAAATGAAATCCATTTATTTGAATTTTAATTCAAGTATGACCAATCAGAAAGCCACACATGTTTTATTTAATGGTTAAATAAAATATGTTATTATCAAAATTAATAATATGATTATTAATTGATATAATGTTAGATAATATGATTATCTAATTCTCCCTAGTAGGCTTGTGGATCTTTAATTGTTAGGGATTGATTTTTTGAATACACTCATGTGACTTATGGTTTGGTGATTATATATATCATCTACCATTTTCCCTTACCTAGCTGCCCAAGCATATTGAGATAGGAGAGAACTCTTGTGGCCATCATATTGAAAAAGAAAATACCTTGAGTGTGCCATAAGGTTTTGAGAGAGAAACACAAGAGAAAAAGAGAATTCTTTTTTAGTGCCATTATAGGGTTATTCACGCCATATTACAAGGAACAAAGGTAAAGGCTTTCTAAATTAATTTCAAAGCTGTCAATTATTTTTCTTTCATCTTTTATTTTTTCCAATCACTAAACATATTCACATTACTAAGTTTTGTGGATTGGTTCTTCTAAAAAAATTAGGCGGTTAGTGCGCTTGGTTAGGAAGTATATTGCAACATTAAAGTGACTACAAGATATACGTAAAATTCCTATCTATTTTGCTTCTCTCTCTAGCCATGAGTTGTTTGGTTAGTGTTTTGTTTCTGCTTGTTTACAAGCTTAAATGTTTTAAAATTTTTTGAAACTCATGCTTGTACCATAAACTCCTAATGGTAACTACTAGATCCAACATGTACTCATAATGTTCAAGGGCATTTAATATATTTTACAAAGGCTGTACAAATTTTTTTATATCCTTCATAGGAAAATACTTAGCTCTTTCTCCACTATATTGACCCAAATATAAGTCGTAAGCTTATATCCAACACTTGGGAACTAAAAATCCATAGAAGTCGTAAACTTACTCTTTTCCCAAGTGACATTAAATAAAATGCATTATTTCCTTTTCTATTTACTTAGACAGATAAAATGGGTTGCCTTACTCTTTCACAGAGATAACAATGATTAAAACAGAGCACTCCAGCAACTATTTGAAAAAAAAGAAGGTAACTGAAACATGGCAAAGGGACTTAATAGGTCTAAAGAAAAACTAACCCAGGCGAGGACTTTACCTGTTAAGCCTCTTGAAAAATCAAAAAATTTCACAGCCTATTGCACTTTATTGAGTAGACAATAGCTGTTAAAAAAATGCGTTGGAGATGAAAAGAATATCCAAGAGCTATACCAGAAAAATGGTTGATATGATGCTGCCAAAAATGATTAATTTCCTTAGATCTTTTGGGTGATATCTATATAGACCAGCCAAGATTGCAGTGCTGCTTCACAAAAAAATCCTTGATATTTTATTGAATAATCTAGAAGAGTTGGTGTGTGTGGCCAGAAAGTGCTCAACACCTTTCAAATCTTTATAATTTAAAGGAACTAAGTGTTACTGGACATTTATTCTAGAGATGTCTAGATATTTAACTATGGAAATGTGCTAAGGGGCCACATAGCCTTTAAAAAATATATCTAACAAGAATCTTAAAATTTATACAAGGTTTTCACTATTTTCCATTGAAAATTTTGCAAAGGATTACGTGCTTGTTTGCTAAAATATCTTAAGAATGTTTCTAAGAAGTGTTCAAAATATTCTATTATCCTCATTCTATAAAATTGTAGAAAAACTTTCTAACTCAACAAATAGGTAATATTTATTCTTAACCCAACATAATTTGGAATAATGAAATTCTTAAAGAGATTGTTGATCGACGAATCAAACAAATGCTTATTACAGAACAAGGGATGTTGGTGGCTCTCAACTTCCCGTGTGATTAGTTGAGCTGCTTAAAGGATGTGAGGGACGATGGGTTGGTGGATTCTGAGGAGGTTGTTGGGAATGCACATCTCGATGATAAGAGGGATGATATTGACTCTTCCTCTTAGTATATGGGGTTATCAGTTTTAAGTTTTTTCAGTTTATGCATTTTTTTATGTCTTGTAATGACTTTCCTAAACGTTTCTAAATGGTCGATGGTCAGTCTTTATTTCGTTATTTGTTGTATGATTGTTGTTTTACTACCTTTTATATGCTTTTGTGCTGGTCTTTAACTCTATATTTTTTTTGTTTTATGTGGCTTATGTTAAGCATCCTTGGTTCCTTGGTTGGCATGGGTTGTTTCTGGAGAACGTTGGTCCTTTTAATTTTGGGTCGACATTGATTGACTTTGAAGGACATTTGTCCTTTGATCTTGGTTGGCATTGGCTGTTCTTCGAGGATGTTATTCCTCTGGTCTTGGTTGGCATTGGTCGTTATCGGAGGACATTTGTCCTTTGTGGTAGGCATTGACTGTTTTTGGATAATTGTTGTCCTTTGATAGAGGTTGGCATTCGTCGTTCTTTAAGGGCATTGGCCATTTTTGGAAGGCTTTTGTCCTTTGATCTTGGTCAACACTTACTGTTCTTAGAGGGCATTGACCCTTTGATCTTGCTTGGCATTGGTCGTTCTTGGAGGACATTTATCCTTTGTGGTCACCATTGGCCGTTCTTGGAAGGCATTTGCCCTTTGATATTTGTCGGCATTGGCCATTCATGTAGGACATTTGTCCTTGATGGTCAACATTGACCATTTTTAGAGGCCTTTTGTCCTTTGATCTTGGTCGGCATTGGCTGTTCTTGGAAAACTTTTGTCCTTTGATCTTGGTTAGCGTTAATTGTTCTTGGAGGGCATTGGCTCTTTTATGTTGGTCCGCATTAGCTGTTCTTGAAGGACATTTGTCCTTTGTGGTCGGCATTGGCTGTTCTTGGAAGGCATTGGCCTTCAGATCTTTGTCAACATTAGCCATTCTTGGAGGACATTTGTCCTTTATGGTTAGCACATGTTTTTAGAGGACTTTTATTCCTTAATCTTAGTTGGTGTTAGCAATTTTTGGAAGACTTTTGACCTTTGATCTTGGTTGGCATTGGCTGTTCTTAAAGGACTTTTATCGTTTATGATCGACATTAGCCATTTTATGAGGAATTTTTTCTTTTTTCTTGGTCGGCATTGGCCGTTGTTGGAGGACATTTATCCTTTATGGTTGGCATTAGCAGTTCTTAAAAGGCATTGGCCTCTTACTTTCACTAGCTCACTTCTCTTTAGTTGGTTAGTCTTTCCCTTACTTTGAAAGTGGATTAGTGAAAGGTAAAATTGGGGTTTATACTTAGAGTCCCGCTGTAGTTTGGATGGACGTAGGAGTTAGCAATTAAAACTTGGCTTATTTCTTGTTGCATTTTCTTTCGGTAGAAGTCTTTGGGGGAAAATTATGGCAAAGAGTCAAGTGACGAGTCATATGGGATCCAAGTGGGGTCTTCACAGGTGGAGACACACTATTTTATCCTGGGATAGCCATAATGGGCCAACATAGAATCTTATATAGGAATTTGGGAAACGAGATACAATGTTTCCCACAGACATCGCCAAAAGACAATACCTGTGTTGAGGTCAAACAAAATGAGGGTCTAGTCAAATGCTTATCTTGCGATAGTGGAATACTTAATCTAGAAGTCGGGTCGGTAGTACCCAAACTTTGATGCTTAAGTCAAATAGGTTCGAGCTTATAGAAATGGTAGATGTGGGTATGCCAAAAGTAGTTAAAAGTGAGTCCTTATTTCATACCTGTAGTGTACTATTTATAGGCTGATATTGGGGGGTAGTTTTGTCTTTAGGCAAAATGACGTTGGGCCTTAGACTAGGGCTATGACAGGTCATTTATTTTCCAAATGAGCACTCCAAGTTAATGTTCTCCACTATTTTTGTTCGGTCTTTTTAACATTGCTTGTGACGATACCTGTGTTGAGGTCCCTATGTTAAGGTCGGATAGATGAGGGTCTGGTCAGATGCTTATCCTGTGAGAGTGGAATACGTGAGCTATATGTTGGGTTGATAGTACCTGGGCTTCGATGATTAAGTCAGATAGGTCTGAGCTTATAGAAATTATAGATGTGGGTATACCAAAAGTAGTAAAAAGTAAGTCCTAGTTTCATACCTGCAGTGTGCTATTTATATGAAGATGTTAGGGAAAGTTTTATCTTTAGGCACGTTGGTGTTGGGCCTTTAATTCGGAGGTTGGTTTATTGATCTCCGAGCTTTAACGGGGTGTCATTGGCACTTTGTGTTGTTTGTCAGTCTATCAGTTATGACGTTTCCATTTTCTGAGGATATGACACTTCATTTGCATCTTAGGTAAGGTGCACTGTGCAACTATTACAATTGGCTCAATAAATTCAACGTTGCTTCTGGGTTCATGATGCTTCGGTGATTTCCTATAAATATAGATGCGTGGATAGTTTGTTCACTTTTTCTTGCTAGTTGCTGGGAATCTATCGATGATTATGGGTTAAAAGTTTTCTTGTGCTATTTGTCATCCGCCTTTTGTTATTACTACTCTTGTTCTTCATTCTTTTAGGTATGTTTTCTTTTGATGCTCTGTTTTTGTTTTTGTTTATTGATGGCGAGATTCGATTGACACGCCTCTTTATTATGTTCACTTTCCTTTGTTTTGTCTACTTTGGATTGATAGAGTTATACTTGATTTTTCCTTTTTACTTCTCCATTTTACTTCTTTCTCTATATTTTTTTAATGAGCCTGTTCGCTGTGCACAAAGGGAAAGCCAAGGTTGATGGTAAAAGGTCATGGGTGACTATCTAGATGTGGAGGAGATTAATCGCCTTGCATGTTTCGAGAGTTCTGGTTCTACTGGTACTTGTCGAGGCCAGGTCAAAGATCTTTCTTCTTGTTTCTCTGGTGAGCTTGTTACTGAGGAGGCATATCTGAGCTTTTTCCTCTAGAATACTCTATTTCAAATTGTACTTCTGGTGAACCAATCTCTAAATTTTCTCGCTGATGAGAAGAAACTAGATTCATCTTTTATAGTTGGTATGGCTAGATATTTGGTTTCAAGTTCTACTCGAGAAACCGTTATGGCTCGAGAATTGTAGAAGGAGGTTAAGGAACTAATTGAGGATTACCGGTGCGCCCGGGATGAGGCTAACCCGGCTTAGTCCCAGTTAGCTAAGTTTAAGGAACAAGTCGTGCTAATGGGAGAGGCATGCACTCTAGCAAAGGAGGTTGAGGCCTAAGTTGAGGTGACTCATGCTAAGGAGAGAGAGGCCTGTCCTTGAAAGGATAAAGCGTGAGCTTGCATTAAAGAGTTGGAAATGAGGTTGATTGACCATGGATCAAGCTTATGGGGAATGTATGGTGCTGGGGATGCTTGGGTGTTGGAAAGATATGAGCTGTTGGCCCAGATTGATCACCTTCAAAGAAGAGATTTGGGCTCTATGGCTGATGTTGATTCTCAGTCGGGGTTATTTATAGGTAGATGTAGGGGGTATTTTTATCTTTTGGTGGGATGGTTTAGGGTCTCTTATTTGGCCTTGGAATAGGGCTTTAACACTTTCCCTCCATTTTTAAACCGAAGGTCTATTTATTGATCTCCAAGCTTTAAGGGGCAGCATCATTGGCGCTTTGTGCTATCTGGTTAGTCTATCAGTTGCGATGTTTCCATTTTCTAGGGTTATGGCGCCTCGTCTTCATCTTAAGTAAAGTACGTCACGCGATTGTTACAATTAGCTCAATAAATGCGACGTTGCTTCTGGGTTTGCAAAGCTTTGGCTATTTCTTATAAATAGGGTTGTGTTGATGGTTTGTTCACTTTTTCTTGCGAGTTTCTGCAGGGTTATCAACGAGTATGCGTTGAAATTTTTCCTGTGTTATTTGTTATCCACCTTCTATTATTGCTACTCTAGTTCTTCATTCTTTAGTTATATTCTTTGTTGATGCTCTGCTTTTGTTTTTCTTTGTTGATGGTTAATAGAGAGGTTCGGTTGACGTGCCTCTTTATTATGTAGACTTTCCCTTGTTTTGTCTGCTTTGGATTGACAAGGTTGTGCTTGACTTTTCCTTCTTACTTCTATACTATACTTCTTTTTCTCCTTTTTTTTCAGTGGGTCTGTTCACTATGGATTAGAGGAAAGCCAAGGTCAGTGGTAAGAGGTTGCAGGGCGACTCTTCGGATATGAAGGAGATTAATCGCCTCATAAGTTTTGAGAGCTCTGGTTCCGCTAGTACTGGTCAAGGCTTGGTCACCGATTTTTCTTCTTGTTTCTCTAGTGAGCTTGTGGTCAAGGATGGGCATCCGAGCTTTTCGCTCTAGAATACTCGATTTCACTCTAGCCCTCTAGTGGAGAAATCTCTAATTTTGTTAATTGATGAGAAGAGACTAGAGTCCTATTTTATTGTTGGTATGGCTAGATATTTAGTTTCAAGTTCTACTTGGGAAATCGTTGTGGCTCGAGCGTTGTAGAGGACTATAGTCTCAGTTAGCTAAGGAACTAATTGAGGATTGCTGGCGTGCCCGGATGAGGCTGACCAGGCTGGATCCCAGTTAGCTGAGTTTAAGGAAAAAGTTGTACTGGTGGGAGGGGTGTGCAGTTTAGCGAAGGAGGTTGCGGCCTAAGTTGAGGCGACTCATGCTAAGGAGAGGGAGGTCATCCCTAGGAGGATAAAGTGTAAGCTTATATTGATAGCTGGAAAGGAAGGTCGATAACCTACGAACTGCGATGATGCTTAGGAGCTGGAAAGATATGAGGTTTTGGCTCGGATCAATCACCTTTAGAGAAGAGCTTAAGGCTCTACGGCCAACATGGATTCTCACTCAAGGACTAGTTTTAATGGTCGTTGTTCCCTTACTTTGTAATTACTTCATATCTTTTTTATGCTTGGCTTGTGTGTCTTATTTTTGTAATTACCTTTATACTCTTATGTGTTGGGCCGCAATTAGCCTATTTTTGTGATATGGTTTGCTATCATTTTATTTATTTGGTTTACTGTTGCTGGGCTGGTCCTTTGGTCATGGTTGGGGGGCTGATGTTTTGAGTTTCCTTTTTTGGATTAGTTAGCTTAACTGTTTTCTTTGGTGGCGTCACTTTGTCAGATAGTGCTTAAACGCAGTGTCTACTTTTTTTCAGGCATTGGCATTTTTTGTTTTTACTATAGAGTAGCTTTTACTCCCTTTTATATATAAGACTCTCCTCTTTGAGGCTTTTACTCTAGATGTGTCGATTATGACTTCTTTCTTTCTCTTCTTTAAAAGAACGATATGAGTATTAGTTATGTTTTTTGTTGAGGAGGTTTGGTCTTTGCCGATTAGGGTTTAGTGCGTGGATTTTTCAATTTTCTTTTGGGAATTTTTGCTCTGGGTGTGTCAATACTGACTTATCTCTGTTTCTGTCTTTATAAGTACGATACAGTATTGGTTTTGTTTTTCGTTGAGGAGGTTTTGTCTTTGCTGATTAGGGTCTAGTGCATGGAATTTTCAAGTTTCCTTTAAGCCTTTTGACAGGTCGATTTTGTTTAATCGGATACTTTGTTGTTTTAAGTTTTACTTTGTTAGGTGGAATGAGTAAGTTGGCTATGTTAAGCCGCCAACAGAGGAAGGAGGTGCTAGAGAAAGAACTTTATGAGTCGGGAGTGACTTGAGCTCTTATAAGGAGGTGCTTGGGTTTGTGAGGAAAAAGTACTGTCTTGGGTGAAATTTTTAGAAAAATAGGTTGGTTATCTAAGAACTAAGGTTGCCGAGTCCATTAGGTTTTGGGTTAGGATGGCCAAGAAGTGGGAGCAAATGGTTCATCTAAAGGCTCTTCACATAGAGAGAGCTCGTGCTTTTAAGGAATGAGTGCAATGTTGAGCTAGAGAGAAGATTGCTTAGAACTATTATAAAGCTTTAGTGGAAGGTTTCAAGCGTTGTGTCAAACAAGTGAGGTTGGTGGCTCTCGACTTCCCGTGTGACCGGTTGAGCTACTTGAAGGAGGTGAGGGACGATGAGTGTGTAGATTTCGAGGAAGTCGCTGGGAATGCACACCTTGATGATTCGAGGGATGATATTGATTCTTCCTTTGAGTAGATCGGGTTATCAGTTTTAAGGCTTTTTAGTTCATTTGTTTATTTATGTCTTATAATGACTTTCCAAAATGTTTTTAAATGGTCGATGGTCGATCTTTATTTCATCGTTTATTGTACGATTGTTGTTTTGCTACCTTTTATGTGTTTTTATGGTCCGATCTTTAGCTTCATTCTTGATTTTGTTTTCTGTTGGCTTTTGTTTTGTGTCCTTGCTTAGCATTGGCCGTTTCTAGAGGACATTGGTCTTTTAAGTTTTAGGTCAACATTAACTGAGTTTGGAGGACATTTTTCCTTTTATCTTGGTCGGCATTGGCCGTTCTTGGTGGACTTTATTCTTTTAATCTTTGTTAGCATTGGCCACTTTCGGAGGACATTTGTCCTTAGTGATTAGTATTGATAGTTTTTGGGGGACTTTTGTCCTTTGATCTTGGTCAGCATTGGCTGCTCTTAGAGGACATTTGTCCTTTGTGGTAAGCATTAGCTAATTTTGGAGGACTTTTGTCCTTTAATCTAGGTCGGCATTGCCGTTCTTGAAGGACTTTTGTCTTTTAATCTTTGTTGGTATTGGCCCTTCTTGGAAGGTACTGACCCTTTGATCTTGTTCTACATTGGTCGTTCTTGTAGGATATTTGTCCTTTGTTGTTGGCATTGACTATTCTTGGAGGGCATTGGCCCTTAACTTTCATTGACTTACTTCTCTTCAGTTGGTTAGTCTTTCCCTTACAATGAAACTAAAATAGGGAAAGTTGAAATTAGGGTCCGTACCTAGTATGGGGGTGTAGTCCAGCTGGATGTAGGTGTTAGTGGTTAGCAAGCTAGTTGATTTCTTGCTGCTTTTTCGCTCAAAATGAGTCTTTTGGGGAAGATCACTACGAGGAGTTGAGTGATGAGTCATATGAGATACATGTGGGGTCTTCGTGGGTGAGGGCGCACTATTGCAGCTCGAGACAGCTATGATGGGCCAACACAAAATTGTATACAGGAATTTGGGAAGTGAGATAAGATGTTTCCCACAAACAGCTTCAAATGATGATGCTTAGGTTGAGGTCAAACAGAATGAGGGTCTAGTTAGATTCTTATCTTGTGGGAGTGGAATATGTATGTTGGAATCTGGGTAGGCAGTACCCAAGCTCCGATACTTAAGTCAGATAAGCCCGAGCTTATATAAACGGTAGATGTGGGTATACCAAAACTAGTAGAAAGTGAGTCCTTATTTCATACTTACAGTGTGTTATTTATAAGCTGATGTTGAGGGTAGTTTTGTCTTTGAATGGAATGGCGTTAGACCTTTATTGGGCCTTGGAATAGGGCTATGACAACTTGCTCTACCATTTCTTTGTTTCATCATCCTACGCTATCTTGATTTGATCATGTAGATAGTTCGAACGTTTTAGGCCATCTTCATTTGGTTGTTTTAGATTGTTCAACCATCATATGCTATCCAACTTTACCATGTCTTCCAAGTTAGTAGACCTACATGCAAGACCTTGAGTTCATTCATTTGATTATACTCTTCTTACCCACTATGTTGAGGTGATGTTAACTTGGTGTATAGTTTGACAACAATTTTTAAAATAATAAATAAAGATCAAAACACATTAGTACCACATAAATAAAAATGAATTAAATTTGACAAATAATAATTTTGAGGTAATAAACAAAGACCGAAACATAATTCAGACTACCAAATGCATGGTAGGAAAGTTAATCTACATCTTTGACAACCAAAATTGTTAGTTTTCAAGTTTTTATTTTTATTTTCCAAGCCTCAAGCGAGTCACTAAGTGTAGAATATTATGAGTATATTTTATATATATTATGTATTCTTTTCTTTTTGAAAATAAATTGTTTTGTATAGGTTGCTTTCCAAAAAAACCCATTTTTTTTGTTAGCTCAAAAAAATAGGAACCAACGTAATTGCTAGCATGAACCAACAAAGGGTCCAAGTAGCCATTTAATGCTACAATGATACTCTTTATAACATACAAAAAAAAAAATGATGACATCGAAATAAATTGGTGGAAAATGTATTAAATTAAACCCTTTTTTTTTTTCAAGTTGCAAGGCTAAAGAGGTCGAAAACATTGTGCAAAGGAAAATCATGCAATTGAGTCTAAGACTTGCAATTATAGTAGTATTCAATTATCAAAATGAATAGAAACTACCAGAATGCTCGTGCACAAGCTCTGTCATCACACATCCATGAAGCTGTTCAGAGATCTACATCATTTTTTAATTTTATGTAATTTTTGACTAACAAAATATAGTCTGGCCTATGTCTATTAGAAAGGTAAAACACTCAAAGTCCCTGAGCACCAAGTTCTAGGCAATCCTTGACCTTTTAAAGTAAATCAACCCATATTGCAAGATAGCTAACCAGAGATCATAGTAGGCCATGTCAATGCCAATGATTTTAACAAGTCAGTATGGAAGGTGATTAACTTTTCCTCTATCAAGATAAGCCAACATTAAAGACATTAACACTGAACTTCTAAGCTTATAAGACCAATGGAATAAGGACTTAAAAATAGTTTTTCAGCTAACATGATAAGGACTACCTACTTAGTGTTTTAGATTTTTAGGGCAATAAAGGAATGTAGATGATGAGGAAAATGAAGACAAGGATATTGGCTAAGTCATGCCATCTTGACAACAAGGATAGTCTGCAGTCTCTAAATATAACAAGGCTAAAAAAAGATTTAAATCTCGAGCAAAGTTTTCAAAAAGGTTAATATAAAGACTTAAGATTGGACAGTCTACAAAACAACGTCTATTGGAAGAACGCCAAGGCATTAGGTCAACTAAAAATAAAAGGATGTGTAAGCATGCCAACGTTTTAGCTATGGAGAGAAAGTAAAGCAGTTATACCACATAAGCATAACCACCCATTAACAACAAGAATCAAGCGACGTGGGAGTTATTAGCTAAAAGTAAGGAATGGGATAACTGTTAGATTAAACAACTATAAATGCAGAGTACATGTCCAAAAAAGGGCCACCCTTTAGTCAATTAACACTACACACATGTTTAAACATAGCAGTTAGCATGCTGTAATTTACTTTTCTGCATATTTCTAGAGGTAATACCTCTGATGATGTAATTTTAGCATTTCATATGCTAAACATTGTTTTTATTATCTTTGTATTCCAAAAAATAAAAAATTATATATTTTGTCCACAAATGAAGTGTCCTCATGCTTATAGAAATTCCAAAAGAAGGGATCCTGCTCCCCCATCAACATTAAGGAATTGGCTATAATATGATTTTTAGCAACAAAAAATTGGCACACCTAGTAGGACACAAGTTGAAGGTACTATTCTTGTAGGTTCTATTTCTATTCAAAATTAGTCTTATAAAATAGATCATACACATAAATATGATATTATGTAATGGAATTGACACATCAGTGCCCAAAGAAAGTAACTTTCCTTCCAAGGTTGCTGGAGTTTCTAGTGGCTCTTCTATAGGGAAACCACAACATGCTAATCTTGGAGCCATCATTGTTGACTTTGAAATTTTGATGATTTACCAAAAATACAAAACAAAATAAGAATGGTCAACTTAGCATTTTATTTGCTATTATCCTTGGTGGAAGAGAGAGAAAAGGATACAAGGACAAGGCATTAAATGACACAAGACAAAGGTGAAAGAGAGAGAAAATGATACAAGGACAAGGCATTAAATGATACAAGACAAAAGACATGTGACAAATAAAAGAAAGTTTTCAAACAAAAGGAAAATGCAATTTTGAAGGAATTGAAGAAGCAAAAGGCATCAGAGAGAAAGTCAAAATTGGAAGAAGGAAATAATGGGCAAAAGAGAAATGAGATATTCACATGAAGATTGATGTTGGCAAGTCAACCGTGGCACTTGTGCATTTACAAAGAACCATGAAGGGCAAAAATGAGAAAAAACAAATGGAGAAAAGACAAAATAAGAAATAGTTTGTGTAAGGCATTAAATGAGGAGATCGGAAAAGATACTCACGTGCTCCAACAAAAGCTAAGTATCCTAACACATGCAAGGCAAACCACAAAAGGCAATATTGGGAAGGGAAACAAATAATTTCACTCATAAAGGAAAATATCAATTAGCTATGCAGTAAAACAAATTTCCCTCTTCTCATCTTGGAATCAAATCTGATGCAAAGAGAATGAAGCCCAATATGGAAATTGTGGTTCATGGAATATCAAGATCCAATCCCTTGAAGAAAGCAAAAATAAGAGGAGGAAGAATCACAACGGCTAGCTAATAAGTGCTTATTTTGTCATGTTTTTATGTTAAATTCTCTTGCATTTAATTTATTTGTTCTTGAGTTTCTTGTGTTCTTGGCTTTGTTTTTTATTTTGTAGGTATTTTGTAGTGATAATTCATTTATAAGAATAAGTAATGCAAGTTAGGATTGCTTTAGAACAATGGGGAAGTAATTCTATGTGGAAATGGGCTCAAAATACTTATTTTTAGGTAAAAGTCCAAAATTCCAACCCAAGCTCCCATTCTTGGGCGTCGTGGCACTCAAAATCAAAGAAAAAGAGTTCCAAACCTGAGAGTTTAGCATTGTAGTGCTCAATAGACGAAGATTTTCATGGCAGCTCAAGTTACTTGTTACTAGGGCTCCGCAGCTGGACGTGGTGCCCAGTAATAAAAGCCCTAATTTGAAATATAGGAATGGGCGTTGCAGAGCCCAAAAGCCATGGCTACAGTGCTCGTACACACAAATTCATTTAAAAATGGATTTTCCACTTCATTTGACACATTCTGACACGTAGGAAAATGAAAGAAAGCTTAGAAGAGATGAGGCGAGCAAAATAAAAGCTAAAGGGAGTGATTTCGAAGAAGTATCATCTGCGTGGAGTTCTTCAAAGAGTTTTCTCTTCATCTTTTCTTCATTCTTCTTGTATTTTTGAAGTTTTCATGGATTCAAATGTTGTATTAAGTAATTTTCTAATGTTAGAAGGCTAAATCTCCTTGGTTAAGGGTGAACTCAATCCCTTGGACATGATTTTGTGTTTAAATTCATTGATAATGTTATTCAACTTCTCTTGAATGGTTGTTTATGTTCTTTTATTTTATTTGTTCATAATTATTACTTGGTTTTGTTTGGGTGGCCAACTAAATGAGCTAGACAATCATCTAAAGCTAGGATAAGAGATTGAATACGTAATAATTTGATTCTTTTATTCAAAAGTATCAATTTGTAGTGATTATGGATGTCTAAGTCCTTGAGAACTATGATGTAGAGCATAACATAGGTTAAATAATCCAAATGTTTGAGATTGTTGCTTGGATTAACCTATCTTCTTATCTTAAAGATTTCATTGGATTAAATCTAGGAAGCGCTTTCTAGGTTATTCATTGAATAGGAAGTAAGTAAGGAGCATTGTATTTACTGATGAACCAAGAAAAGATTGGGATAGCAGAGCTTATTGTTATCTACAGTTAGTAGTCAGGATATAGAGTTGAGAATATTATAATATTTATAATCATAATGAGTGATTGTCTATGATCACTTGCTGGTGTCTAATGGATAAGAGTGAATCCTCAACCATAATTCTCATTATATTCTAATTTTCTTGTTGTTTGTTGTGTTTTTGGTTATATTGCTATTATTTACTTTCACATTTATTTAAGTACGTTTGTTCTCATCAAAACCCCCATTTATATTTCAAAATTTGATTTATTAATTTCTTTGGTAATTAATCAACTAAACACAATCCTCTGCGGGAAAATGACCCTTGCTCATAAAACAAAATACTTACCACTATATTGTAAGGAGATATATTAGTTGTGTTTTCCACTTGGAAAGCATTGAAATTGAGGCTTCGTTGCCGAGGTTTGAAGTTCATTTTGAAAACACACCACTAGCCATGGAAGAATTATAAAATGAGGACGAAGGAACATTGCAAAATATAAACTAAAGATGTGCATTAAACAGTGTGAGAAATTCTTCAGATTACCTCTTATGGTTTTATTCTTTCCTTTGTGAGATTTTATAAAAGTGCCAAAGAGTTAGTGAGCCCAAAAAGGCATAACCCATCTACTCTTTAAGAAGTCTTTCTTTTCATTTCTACTTTCTAATTTTGTTTGTAGTAAGCAAGTGAAAACCATTGGTGTGTTGTTGGTGGTTAGCTTGAAAACCATCATATTCGTGGTAAGCAGTAAAACCACTTATTTCTAATGAACAAGGAAAACCAAGATTATAAAGGAATTGTTGATTAGTGGAGAAAAATCCCTTGGGAGTTAAGGGACTAGACATAGGTTTTATATTGAGGTTAAACCAAGATAAATTACTGTGTTCCTCTCTATCCCCATCCCCTTTCTGTTCTTTAAGTTTTATTTTCATATATGAAATTAACTAGTTCTTAGATACCTTAAACTTTGCAAGTACCTTAAATGTTTTCAAGGAATTCTTTCACATAAACTTTAAAACATGTGTATTCAATTATGTTTTTAAAGAAAATCCATAAAGGTTTAAATTTTTATAGATTGTACCAATTCATCCCTCTCCTTTTGGTATTTAACTTTCAATCATGGCTCAAATTCATCCTTTTGAGGGTTGCTCGAATCCAAGCTTGCAATGCCAAGTAGATAGAGCAACTAACCCTACAAGCAATCTCACAAGCAAGATTGATGTGGTGGCTAACAAGAGAGATATAGTGGAGTTAATGTTTACACCTACATCAAACTTAAGGCTGTATATAATCTCAGCTGAGCCAAACACTAGTTGTCTTAGGCTCTGATCATTTAATAAGCGAGTTTCTCTAACTCGGTCATTTAATTAATGAACTTCAAATTTTGTTCAAGCTTGGCTCAATAAGCTCATTTAAAATTAATTTTTTATTTAAAATATAAAAATAAAATAAAATGGACAAATTAAGTTGGATCATGATAGAGCTTGGGTCTTAGGTTTTTTAGGTTTTGTGGGTCACACCATTATTACTCATGTTGAACTCCTTGCCATTAAGCATGACATTAAATGTGCAATTAATCTTGGTGTAAAAGTGATTATTTGTGAATCTAATTCCCAAGAAGCGATGAGACCTATGCGTAACTCTAAAGAGTCCATGCACTATTATGGATATATTTTTTTTTACATTCAATTACAATGAAACTTATGCATAACTCGAGCTTGACTCATTTAATAAATGAATTTCAAATCAAACTCAAGCTTATTCATTTATTATGTGAGTTGAACTAAACTGAACTATAAATGAGCCAAGCCCGAATAGTTCACTAAAAGGTCGACTCATCTGTAGCTTTAGAAACTGAGCCAATGACAATGAAGTCTTGTTTGTAGCCCAAGAGCCTCGAAATGGTCATGTAGTTTATGTGTCAACTACAAACTTGTTACCAAAAAGGATTATTATAAGGAAAGAACCAAGGATTGAGCTACTACTATGATTTCATAGTTTGCAAAGAGTCCCACATCACCTAGTATGGGATGGTCATATGGATTTATAAACCTTGGCAGGCACCCTCCCCTATGAGCTAGTTTTTGGGGTGATTTTTACTTGTTGTGGTTCATAACAAATGGTATCAGAGCAATAATGATTATTTGGCTAATTGGTGCTATAGAAAGGTCTACCTGGGAAGAAGTGGCCAGAAATAAGGCTACCTAGAGATGAGCTAAAAGGAAAGGCCTAAGTGCTAGCTGCCAGAGAGAATGCTACCCTGAGTGTGTAACCAGAGTGAATGTCGCCATGGACATTGGTAGTTAAGGAGGTTAAAATTGTAATAGTCCCAAGTCCATAAGGAGTCCCATATCACCTAGTATAGGATGGACATGTAGGTTTATAAACCATGGCTCACACCCTCCTCTATGAGTTAGCTTTTAGGGTGAATTCTACCTGCCATGGTTCATAACAGCTACCTCAGCACTTTGGGACTTATCAAGCTAAGATGCTTATGAACAAGCCATCAATAAGGCTAAGAACAAGAGTATCTCACCAACCTATAATGTGTTAACATTATGCCTCTAGGTGAAACCCTATGAACAAGTTAATTGGCCACGAAATACAGGCCAACAAACCAATGCAGAAACATTGAGAATAGTCACACTAAGACTATTGTGGCTAGGAGACCGACTGAAGGATTTGGGCATAATATAGAAGTGGATGAAACTTTGCGAGAAATGGTCCAGCTAGACAACATTAGCTGAAAAATTAGAGTTACATCGATAATAATGTTGGTTATAACCCAACAAATGGATGAGAGAAACCATGACATGGTAAATATACTATATGTCATTTATAATAGAAACTCTTATTAGAATGACTAACATGATGAGTGAAAACTTATACGTGTAAATGGAGCAATTGATCGACATATAGGATTCCACTGACAAAGAAGCAAATATCTACGAAATATTAAATTTAAGAGGGAATAAGCGACAATGTGATGGTAAACCAGCACTACAACACCCTATTAAGACATTGTTTATTGTACCTTAGGGTAGATGAATAAACTTATTATTGACAAGACCATTGTTAGAATTTTACAACATGCCAGCATTCATATGGGCCTATAATTTAAACCTAACATCATCGCCAACCCAAAATGGATTAATCAAATCGAATTACCAAGAGGATACAAGATAACGAACTTTGCTACATTCTTTAGGGAAGACAATCAGTCAACCATAGAAATCGTAGTCAATTCATTTTCCAATGTGAGGAAGTCACGAGTAATTAGTATCTAAGGGTGAGTTTCTTCCCTTTATCTTTGAACAAGAAGACCGCAAGGTACGTCGGCCTAAAGGCAAATTCAGTCAATAATTGGGAAGAGATTGATCAAATGTTCCATGAATAGTTCTACAAAGGAGAAATGAATAGTTTGATGATTTCCTCACTAGATTTAGAAAAGCAAGTAGTTAATGTTTCCTTTAGCTGCCAAAGGATGAGTTTGCCAAGATAGCCCAAAATAGGCTAGAATATGACCATAAAAAGAAACTCATAGGCTATAAGATATTTGAGATAGACTAATTAGTCAAGTTGGTTAGGAACTTTGAATAAACTAACAAGGAAAAGGAAGAAGGGAAAAGAAATTTGTTCCATAAGAAAAAAGAAATATCCTTTGTTGATTATAAAATGATGAAAAGGCTAAGGAACATGATGTCGACCTAGTTGTATTACAACCTGAGTCTCCTTATGTTTGTTTTGTTCTTAAGACAGTTGAGGCCAGGGAAAGAATGGGGTTCATCAACCGACAAATGTAACCCTTTAACATTAATACGGCCAATTAGATATTTGATATCCTATTAAAGGATAAGCATATTAAGTTCCCCAAGGGACATGTCATATCGTCAATAAGGGAGCTTAAGAATAAGCAATATTGTTAACATTATTCCATAAAGCTACTTAGACAACCGACTAAAGTTCAAAAAGAAAGACAAGGAAATGAAGGTTGACACTAACCAGTGCCCCCATCAATATAAGTTATATTGAGCCTGTGTCTATAGACATTGACATGGTTGTTATCGAGGCATTTCTTATTAAGTTAAACATTATAGCTCAGATGAACTCATGAGTGATGAAGAGCAAGCCAAGTATAATGACCAAATATACCCTAGAGAGGGCAAAAGAAAGAAGGGTCTATCAAGTTATGCCCTAAGTGTCAACCTCATTATGATGAATTCGAGGCTAGGAGGCTAAGCTAGAGGCCACCTAATAAGCCATAATGGAAAAAACTGTCTAAAAACCCATCATGTGTACTGTAAATGATTCATCAGCAAGCTCTAACTTGGTATTTTCTCATATATATACCTCAAAGAAATAACTACTTGAAGATGAGGTGCCAAAAGTTGACTAAGAAGGATGATCGAGAAAGATTCCTCATTTGAGAAGATTGTGTTTATGACTATGGTCTGTTATGGTTGGATTTGAGATAGGAAGAAAACGAGAGAGAAGAATGAGAAGTTGAAAGGGAAGTCAGTCTTTTTCATTCATAATGCCAAAAAGGGTTGTAACCCAATTACATAACAAGAACACAATGTCTCGTAACATCTTAACAACAAAAGTAAATGTAACTAATCTAAGTCAAAGCCAACTAATCTAGCTAAGATACTTTTATACGTGGTAACTAAGAGGTAAGTGAACATAACGTTCTACCTTATCTTTATAAACCTTGTCCTTAAGGCTGAATTAAGGATAGGTTGCCATCTTATTGGCCAAAACAGTAATTTGCTGCAAATCACTAGCTACTCTACCACCAAGTCCACCTACAATTCTTGCAAAGAGTTGTTGTTAGGATATGAGAGTTAGGTCATTTGAAGGAATGAACCAAGTAAGACGCCGAGCTTAACCATGTGGAATTCGATTTTCCTTTTGTATAGCATAGCGACTAGAAGTCAAAGTTCCACAAATGGCATGCCCAACTTCTTGATATGTCACTATTGTTCCTTCCATTCCAACCATAATTCTATTTGTAGAATCATCAATTTCTTTAAATGAAATTATTGTCTTTTTGGGATGATCAGCCAATATAGCAGCTTCACTTAAGAGCTTTGTGTGATTTGCTCCACTAAAACAAGCTTTACTCAAGAGCTTTACTGCAGACATATGTTCCTTATTCCCATAAACATGCCAAAATGGCCATTTTCCATGAGGCTTGACAGACTTATCACTAAGTTTGTTCCTTCTTCCTCTCTAACATCCTTTAATTGCATGTTACCTAGTGAACTTATAGTCCTCCACCTCAAGCTCCCACAAGATTCAGCATTAGCAAGGCCTTCAAGGGTAGCAATAGTACTTCAATTTAAGTACCTCACCAATAATTTAAGCACCTTCTCCTCTGGAACATGAAAAATTGACGTATCATAGATCCGATCCTAATAAGCAGAATTCCCCTTAAAAAGGTTTGTAATAGAGCACTTTAATGCAGTTGGACAACACAACAAGGAAGGTTTTATCTTAGAAGAACCATCCCAGGTTTCTTCTCCATCATCATTAACAGAGGAGTGGCAGGATTTTGTTCCAAAGGTAGAGAGGTTGAAATTATTCCTTATTATAATGGGTAGGCTATATCGCTTCACTGGAATTATTATGTAGGGATGTAAAACATTTGCACCAAAAGAAGACATTTCCCAAGCCTCTTCTTAATAAGAAAATGACTTCAAAATCATAACTTCACTAATGTTTATAGGATCTACCCTATGCATACCATCAACCTGTTTATAAGAGATTCCCAATTGAATTTTGGCAATATCAGATAAAACATCTAGCTTAGTTAGATTCAATGACCAAAAACCATTAATATGACAATTGTATCTTAATGTAGCTATATCAAGCCAACTACACCATCTTAAGTTGCCAGTATTTGTGCTAAACTCCTACCTAACAAGTCTAAAGGGATCACCCCCTCAACCTAAGATTTCTATCGAAAAAAGACCAAAACCAACCCTAGAAGTGTATGCTCTAACCACTCTAATTAGATTACCAACAACTCTTGGAATAGTACCAAGATCGATGTAAATCCCACCTACTGATGGGCTAGATAAAGTCACAAAACAATAGGTTCCAATGCCTCTCTTGGTAGTATCAATAAAAGATTTAGAAAGCTCAGATTCTATTAGCCCATCCATAATTTGGTGAAATTCAAAAAACAAGTGAGTACAATCAAATATCAATATCCTTCCATTGTAAAAGACCCCATTCAACTTTAGGCCATAAATTTCTTTAAGAAGCCTTAACAGATGAACCATAGCCTCATTCCCAATAACACAAAGAGTATCCTCATTGGGGATACTAGAAAGAACAACTGACAATGGGCAACTTTTCGCAAACATATCAACTAATGCACAACCAACACACATATCAAAATCCAAATACCCAGTCTTTAATACAAAACCATAACTCCATATCAATTTTGCAACCTAGTTCTTTGCAACATCACTAATAAACTGCTTAGAGTTAGTGAAAGCAACATAAAACGACATCATCCCATTCTCTTGAATGACCATATTATCAACTTGATTAACTTTAAATTTCACCTTTGCACTGCTATAACCATAACCTAGACCAAGTTACACTTTCTCCAAATCTCATGGCTTAATATCCTCTATAAACTTCTCAAAATGAAGCTGCACAGCACAAACCTACCCATTACCTTAGCAAGGAATTTTAGTCACTTTAGAGGTTTGTGAACTAACCTTAAGAGATGAAACCAAAGATTCTCAAAAGAGGAATGACCTCGAAGCTGTTATAGATGCAGATGATTCAAAGGCAAATGACCTTGCACTTATGGCAGAAGCCAAAGCCCCGAATGGCGTCGTCACAGATGATGCTCCAAACAAATGGGTATTTAAACTCGCTGAAACAGAAGATGTAGCAGTGAAGAAGAAGTTGGTTGCTGAAATAGTAGAGTTTGCTGTTGCTAAGAAGGAAATGGCGTTGATGAAGGTGCACCGAAGGTAGGTGTAGAAGCTCCTAAGGTTTGAAACACAATTAACACTGCCTTACAGGTCGCATTTATCAGGTTGAAGCTAATTCACTTCACTCCAGGGGGTTGCCCAATGTCAGAACCAGCCCTGATACCATTGTTATGGCTGGATTTGAGATAGAGAGAAAATGAAAGATAAGAAGGAGAAGTTGAGAGGGAAGTCAGTCTTTTTCATTTATAATGCCAAAAGGGGTTGTAACCAATTACATAACAAAGAACACAAGGTCCCGTAACATCTTAACTACAAAAGTAAATGTAACCAATCTAACTAAGTCAAAGCCAACTAATTTAACTAAGATACTTTCATATGTGGCAGCTAAGAGGCAAGTGAACAGAACACGATCCCAAATACATGATTGAGCAAAGTAAAACTCTCCTAACTTGGTTTGGTAAGTTGGCAAGTGATTTATTGCCAACTAACACGATTATTACTTGATTTAATGGTAAGTTCTCACCATTAGATTGAGTAGTGGTTTTAGACATCCAAGTAGGATTTATAAAGAGGCTAACTTTTTTTTATCTTGGTGCCATCAAGATCCAGCTATGCATGTTACTAAGGAGAGACTGGATACAGGCAACAATAGTCGTCTAGTAGATTGTGCACACGGTGTTGTTATTAAGACAACAAGTCTAAAGTTGTGCATATACCAATTGACACAACCTTTGCTACGTCAAGCAATGTCATGTTGACTTTAAGGTCTACCATCCTAATGTCGGCACTATTTATTTGGCAGGTTACGACATAAATGAACTAGGTTTTGATTTATGGATAATGATAATTTTTTTCTTGGTACCAAATGTTTGTGTCGCATAAATGATCATTCTAACAAGCACTAATGGAATACAAACATCACATTGAGAGGTTGTCGACCTACATGGCTGAATGTTGAGGCAGGGGGAGAAGATCTCCCTGAATGTTTGTTCAATGAAAGTACTGATAACTTCAAAGAATCCCTCATTAAGGAACCCGTGAAGAAGATAGAGGTTCAAGACCTTCTACAACTTTATATTTCATGATATGGTTAGCTAATTCATGGAAGTATACATCAATGATATCATTGTTAAGTCCATATGACATGGTGAATACTTGGAAAATTGATGAAGAGTTTTGATAGAATGAGATAACATTACCTCAAAATGAATCCCTTGAAATGTGCCTTCAAGGTCTTTACAAGAAATTTCCTGCTCTTTCTTGTCCATAAGAAAGGAATCCAAGTTGATAAGAACAAAGTAAATGTTATATTAGGTGTTCTGCCACCTCGAAATAAATAAATAAATAACTTCAAAGTCTCTTGGGGAAAATAAACTTCATAAGGAGATTCATTTTGAATTTTTTAGGCAAAATCAATGTCTTCTCCCCATTATTGAAGTTGTTTGACAAGATTAAGAGATACCTTTCAAATCCAACATTGATGGCATTGCCAGTATCAGGCCAACCCTTCAATCTTTATGTGTCAACTATAGAAGAAATTGTCAAATTCTTGTTAGCCCAAAATGACAACTCAAATACCAAAAGGATAGTAAGATTAAGCAAAGATATTTAGTGATTGAATAGTGATGTTTATCTGTTTACACTTCTTGCATGAAGCTTATATATTAAATGATACCTAGTTTAGCTTATGTTTTTCCCAAACTAACATAATTCAGTACATGTTATCTAAGCTTACATAGACAAATTGGTAAGTAGACATAGTATTGACAGAATTCACTCTCAAACATTTCCCCTTTAAAGCAACAAAGGCGTAGGTGGTGGATAATTTCTTGCCAATCATCCTTACTTGGATTTTGGCCAATATATCACATTGGTTTAAAACCACTGAGAATTCACTTTGATGACTCAAGCCACTGACAACTGCTAAGGCTATCAAATTTTATCTCTTAATAACTAATTCACCAAATAACTACAGTGCAAGGCACGTCGGATCGAATCCTTAGATCACTCTAATTATGTAATCAAATCATGATAGTAACAATAAGGGGGTTTTTTATAACAAGTAATCAAGTGAAAGCAATGAAAATGATAAACAAAATTTGGAAAATAACCAATCCAAGGGAAGTAACTAGTCTTGATTTCAATTTATCCTTGATCATTAATGAATCATTCAATCACTAATCGAGTTCTTGAATTTTAGAACATATCAAGAAGTCTCAATATAATCTTTGGATCGACTACTGAGTAAGCATCCAAGAATTAATCAATCAAGGTTAGACAAATTAAGCATCTATTTAAACCTCATCTTGACCTAAAAACCAGAATCCAACCAAGCTAAACAACTCATCAATTAGTTTTGATGCCTTGTTCAATCTCTGCACATCTCTTTTGACACATGTTAACTATGCAACCATCATATGAATATCCCAATCAAATTAAGCAACTTAATCAGAATCACAAAAGAAAGGAAGAAACTTAATAAATGATTGAATTAGAAAATACTTAAACCAAGATCTCAAAATCAAACATCAAGACTGTCAATCCCTAAGATTGATTAAAGATTCTAGCCCTCCATGATTAAGAGGGATGAATTTACAGAAGAATAAAGAGAAACCCATAGAGCATATAAGAAACTAAGGAAGGAGGCAATGGAACAGTTCTTTAGCTGTTGGCTATGTTTTGCAACTTTTATCTATATATATAACCCTAAAACCAATAATTACACCTCTACCCCTAGGTTAAATATCACTCTAGCTGCTGACTAGATCATCAGACGAATTATAGGGCAAAAGCATGAGCAAAAGCTTCAATTTTGATAAGTGGCTTGCATAAGACGAGTGCCAATGACAGCATTCTAGTTCTGATTTCCAAGTTGAATTTGACTCACTAAACATCCAAATCAATCTTAGAGCTCTTCTCAAAGTTGTAGAGATTTCTCTTAACTTTACTAAAAGATAAAATTCGTGATTATAAGATGTCTAGAACTCAAGTTATGGCCAAAATACAGAAGCAACGTAAAAGCCCCAATAATGCTAAAAGATATAATTAAACCCAATTGGAACTCAAACTCATAAAATGTGGCCAAACCTAATAATTTAAGCATGCAAGAGGATTAAAAGACTAAATGTGAGGTTTAACTAATGTATGGAAATTGTGTTTATCAGCCACCAAGCAAGGGTTAGCGTAGGGGTTCTAATAATATATTCCTTGGGGAAGCCAACTAGGCTAAATTTTAGTCTGCAATGACGGTTGGAAGACGAAGGATAAATCTTACCATCCTTTGAGTGGTCATGACAGCCTTTATTCGGTCATTGAATAGCGGCTATTCAGAGGATGGTAAAATTTATCTTTGGGCTTTCAAAGTTTATTGCTTGATCCTAGTTGGAGTCAACTATTTCACAAAATGGGTAGAAGCAAATACCCTAAAGGTAATGAAATAAAGATTGGTGATTGATTTTATAGAGGATCACATCATTTACGAGTTCGGACTACCAAAGTTTATAACCATAGACCAAGGGATGATGTTTATGAGATCATAAGTAGAGGTGTATATGGTGTGGTGCAGTTTGAACCACGACTTGAAACTGCAAAACTTAATGTTCATAAATATAAACATTTTATAGAATAGTACATATACAATTCTTATATAATTTTTAATTATCATAATAAATATTAACATTTTAAGTAGTATGCCTATCAAAAAATTGTAAGTAATATGATATTTTTACATTAATATCTTAATAATGCTAACTAATTCATTTTGAATAAAATAAGAAAATTTAAAAGAGAAAATTATGTTGTTTAGTACAATCTATAAGAAATAGCTTGGTTAGCCAGTGATTAAAACCTATCTCTTGCACTAGAAAGTTGGAATTTTTAATATTTGGGTAAAGCTTGAATTGATATCACGTTAATCTTAAATAATGATATTATTATTATTATTTAAAAAAATTATATTTAAATAAATTATTATTATATTTACAAAGAATAACTATAACTGGAAGTAGGAAGTGGGAAGTAAATTAGTAAAGTAAGTTTTATCTTTTTAAATAAATTGTGGTGCAATGTGGGTAAACCCATGATTTGAGCCTCCCAAACTACAAACTGTACCGCTAACTGTGGTTTGCCTATATTTTAAACTGCACTACCCTACTTGAATTACAGTGCGGTTAACGCGGTTTCATAATTTAAGCCACACCGTTGTACACCCCTAATCACAAGTATAAAAGTATAACCAATCGAAAAGGATACCAATGTTGATATTAACACTATTATGTTAAGGCTAATGGGCAAGCAAAGGCAACCAATAAGGTGGCCCTTAGAAAGAGCAGGGAGCAGGGTGAGCTGAGAAGCTATACACTGCAAACTAAATAGCAGCCATGAAGAATCCGTGGAGGAGTATGATCAGGGATTATTCATTATGAATGCTGCTAGTCAAGGCTACTCTAAAGATCTTGTCCACTGCAAGATCCTGTATAAGAGACCAATCCAAGAGTCATCATTGCCAATGTATCAATAGGCAGACATCTTAGATTTTTTTTTAGTGCCAACCTATGGGAGGAGTTTCTCACCATATCAAGGTCGTATACCTTAAGCTTGTTCTCTAATTTTATGTAAACTTGCATCTAGTGTAGGTTAGGGCAGGTGTAAAGACCTTATTTTAAATGAGATTACTATGTCGAATGTGTTGGGAATAAACCCTGATGGATCACCAATGTGATGAGTTTGTAAGAGTAGTACTAATGGGTGATGGAGTTAGTTGAACTACCTCAGATGTTGTGTGCCCCAAAGTGATGAAGGTACCTTTCATAACCCGGGTATTCCATGCTTTTGTGATTTACACTATACTACCACGGGTAAGCCATTGGTTTGAGATAACATATATAGACACAAACTTTATGCCCCATATTAGAGTGAAGAGGTTTTATAACATGTCTTGCCAAGTAATGAACCATATATGGAACTTGTTTAAGCAAGCACATCAGTCTATACCCTACAAGATCTTTCTTGGCTACCTGTTCAGGCATATGGGAATGAACATCAACGAAGAGGTAGAGGTAAGTTTCTTGGGCCCTAATTCATTTGTAATACTAGATTTTCGTGAGGAAGGCGCTATGTGCAAACACACCAGTGTCAAGCCACATCATAGGTTCAAGAAGAGCCACATCAAGGAGTGGTAGGGGGATAGCAAGTGCCCCCACAGGAGCAACCATACTAAGAGCAATCAAAAGGACAAACCCTAGAAGATATATACCATATAGTCATGCAGGTGGGAGGTTAGATAGGACAGTTGGAGGAGCATATAAGAGGCATGGATATTCATTTAGTATAGGTGAAAGGGCAACAAACAAAGATTTTGGTTTATATCATATGACAACACTAGTGCAATATTAAGCAAGGAGTATGTAACAATACGTATTTAGATGTGAAATGGAATTATGCTTATATGGCATTAAGAATCGAGTCTTGTATGTAACTAGTACAGTAAGCTAAGATTTGGGAATTTCGTAATGAATACTTTTTTGCCCAATGATGATGAAATGAATATGCATTGATTTTACTGTGTTGTTGTATATGATTACACGTATGGTTAGTGGAACTTAGCAGAGAATGCAAGTATAATTATTTGAGTAACTAAAAGAAGTGTAAGAACTAACTAGATCATCAAGTTAGTTTTTTACAAAGAGATCATAGATAACTAACCAAAGTAAGCAAAGATTAATAATTAAAAATACAAAATGATAGAACATGAAAAGGTGTAAGGTAGAGCTAAGACAGGAGGATCAACTGAGAAATTGACTTACTAATGCCAAAAATGAAGGTGATGTAATGGGTAATTTAGGAAATCACATGTACATGAGAAAACAAGAGAAGTAAGCGAGAATGCAAAGGAAGGACAAGTTAATAAAAAATTTAGCGAAACTAAACCAGTTAAGCACTCATGAGAAGTCAAGATAGGAGACAGACTTGTAAGTATAACATTCTAAGTTGATAAGGTGTTTTAAAGGTCGAGGATGAATTTTCTTGAAGGGGGGAAATTGTCATGCCCAATGGGTCAAAGCTTGGAACATAAGCTCTTGAACCATAAAGGTGTTAGCACACACTAGAGGAAAACCCTAAGGGAATTTAGCAAACAAATTACACAAACATGGTGTATTGGGCCTTAGCCAAGCACCACTAGAAAAGCTTTTCGAATATGCCAAATATGCAAGGTTCGATCAACTAGATAGTTCAAAATTTCCATAAATAAAAGGGCCTCAAACCAAACTTTCGAGGAAAAACCCAAGGAAACACAACTGGGGTTCTAGAGAGCATGAAGAATGGAATTTTTGCCACCAAAACTCAGGTTATCCATCATTTAACAGTTCTTTGGTAAATTCTTCGTAGAATCATTAAATAATATCAAATTTTTGTTCCAATTATTTCTTCAATCTTCATGAATGGGCTCCCTGATATTCTCTAAAGCTGTCTTTAATAAGTAGAAAGCCATGAGTTACCATTTCTCATCTCAGTGAGCTACAGGGTGAACCAAGGGAATTACCCGAATGCTAGAATTGAACTTTCATCTCTAGAACAAAGATGTTAGAACAAGATAATACCTTAACCTTCTCTCTCTGGAAATGGATCCAGTCATGTTAGCAAAATAACAGGACCGGTCATGTTAGCAAAATCATGGCCGCCCATTCACTTTTGGACAGCCAAGATGGGCAATTTTATTTTGTTTACATGTAAACACAATTGTAAACAAAATAAATACGCATCGTGGGCGTCCAAAAATGAATAGATGGTTACGATGTTAACATGACGAATTATGTTGTACCTCTAACATGACTAGATCTAGATCCAGAGAAAGGGACTAAGAGAGCGATGTATAGCCTTCAAGACTCGGCCCATTAAGCGCGTGGATCTGGTCCTTTTCTCTTAAGTCATGTTCTGTTATTTTTGATCCATCATGGCAGTCCGCACGTATATCGATGGTTAGGATGATTTTGGGGGAAAAAATGCGCACTCAAAAAAAAAGTGGCCATCCATGCACACTCAGACAGCCATAATGGGAAGATGACCGAATCCGAATTGACCCATCAAAGAGTCATGGATCTTCACTTTCCTCTCACATTAATTATTTCATGTCACTAACAAGGAGACTATTCATATATATAACCACTATATAATACCAAATGATGAATTAGCTTTGGTTAATTTACATCCTAAAATTTAATATACATGACTTTGGGTTTTTCTTTTTGTTCTAATAGATTTTTAAGTCTTGTTAAATATTGTTTTTTAATTTCTTGATCCTTTGTCTTTTCTATAATTTCTATTAACACTTAAGCTTTATCTTTATTGATTACATTTATTGACTAAGTGCAAGAACATAATCATGGTCCTATACAAACTTCTTGTTCCTCCTTGGAAATATTGTTCTTCTACTTGTAAGTCTTCTTGGATTTGAAATATTTAGTCTTCATAATCACTTTATTGATTCTTCTCCTTTGAGGTTTCATATTCTTCGTTTACTAATAAGCTTATAAGGCTTTGTTTGTACTTTTCATCTATGTCTAAATTGTTTATTTTCTTTTTCATCTTTCAAGTTTTTGCTGTATGACTCACTCTTCCGTATTTAAAGCAGACTATATCTTTTTTGAAATTGTCTCTCCTAGAGTTTTTTTTTTATATTTGTTGAATTTATTTCCCTTTTTATAATATTTTCTATTGTATCTTTTATAAGTATTGCTAGGTTTTCTAATCTTTTCGATTTTGGCTGATGGGCCTTGGATCTTTTACATTCCATATTATTAGCAAAATGTTCCTAACTCTCTTTTGTTTTCTTTAAGTTCTGACTTAATTTTATATTGAAGCTTCATGTCGGTACATTGCTAATCCTTCATTGGTAATGTAGTTTATTAATTTTCCATAGGTTAATTGATGATAAGGTATCGTGTTGCCATAATGTTTTCTAATAAACTCTCTAACCATTTTTCAAACAACTTTGGTAAACTTGCTAGGAATCTTTCTTTCCAAAAATATGCATTACAATATGTTCTAGTATATAGTTTTGTTAAAAACATATCCTTATACCACCTAAAGTCTGTCATTATTTGACAATTCAAACTTATTAGTTGTTCTGCTATTATATCTTGCAAAGTTAATGGGTCTTCTGTGAAGTGTTTTGTTACTACATATATGAATGTAGCTACTGCTTTTGGTGTTTGAATGACTTGATTATTTCTCTCTTCTTGTTTTACTACATGTACTATAGTTTGTCTCTTTACTTCTGTTAAGAAGTTATCCCCCCATTCTTTTAATTGTCCTGTGAATGCTGTCACTAACATTTGTACTATTTGTTGTTATGAGTTTCCTTTGATTTTGTAGGTTGTGGCTGCCATTGACATGTTTTGTATTACATTTAATATGTGATGTTCACTTGCTCCATCTATATTTCATTCTATTATTGAGTCTCCTGAATAACTACTTTCTATGAAAGAATTTCTTTCTTCATATTGGGTATTTGGGAATGTCGATCTTCTATAGAATTTTCTTGTATTTGGAAGGCGGCTTGTTGTCTCTTATTTTGAAAGTATATTTTGTTTATGGTTTCTCGTTCTTCTAAATTTTGATGGGTTAAGGTATTTATACTAGGATTGTTACTATTAGCGTTTGTGATTATTCTTTCTAATTTTCTTGTTATTTCTTGTAATAGATCTTATGTAGGTTCTTTTCCTAGTTTAATTTTCTTTATCTCTTCTTGTTGTATCCTTTCTAGAAATATGGTCTTTGTGGATCTATGTGTTGGAAGTTCTTTTTTCCTAAGTTTACTTCTACATGTTTAGTGTTTAGTTGATATTGTACTCTTTTTAATTGTTTTGACATAGTCTTTAGTATTTCATTTGAATAATTATTTTGTGTCTAAACATTTTTTATGTCTTGTCTTGTAGGTGTTGACTTAAGGTTGTGGATAGTTTTAAAGGGTGACACTTTTCATTTATGTTCCTTCTTTATTTTTTATTTTAATAGCTTTTAAAGGGGATGTATTGTCTCAATTTCATTCCCATCTAGTGTTCTCCACACTTATGTAATTTTACTAGTTGTATTTATTGTAGGTTCTTGTGGTAGAAAGGGGTTTTGTATATTGTTGTTTATTGTGTACATATTGAACCACTGAAAGAAATAAATATATTCTTTTATTTGCCTTAAATAATCACAATATTCTTGTAACCACTATTCTCTTTGTTGTTTGGTAAAGTAGAGAAGTACCATTTTCTTTGGTCCTGATTATGTTGTCCTAAGAATTCCTCCCTTAATAGTTCTTTATTTATTTCAAAGTCTTTTGTTATTACTAACCAATGCGCATTGGATAGCCAGGATTCAACTGCCTTTTTTGTTTTGTTACATGAATTTTGAGGTGCGCTTTTTTTTTAAAAAAAAATTAAACCATCGTGGCCATCCAGCGCACGATTACGCTGAATGCATCTCATGCAATTCCAGCTGCATGGGATCCAAATTCCTAAAATATACTCCTATTAAATTATAATGTATATTGGAAGCGATTTTTATTAACCCTAAATCTACCGAGTGTCTTGAGGGTTGTGAGGCTTCTTTTGGTTATGAGATTCTTATAGAAGTTATTCTTTTCATTTTTAATTTGACATTTCCATTTTTGTCTTTTATTATCTGATATATTTTGTGGACTCTACTTTCTGTGGGGATGAGACTTCTCCTAAGTCCCAATCTAGTGGTAGCTTTGCTATTATTTCTTCATGTTTTAATGATTTTGGAGTTATAATTTTTTATCTTTGTAAATTGGCTTCCATAATTATTGTTTCATTTCTTGATGATACTCTTTTTATTCCTAGTCCATTACTTCCTTTAATAATTTAAATGAATTCTATATATTATTGCTATATATTCTGATCCATCCTTAAAGTCTTCTACTACTCTTGTGTTGAATCCTAAGGTTACCTTTATGTATTTGTTGTGTAGACTAATTTCATAGTTTGGGAAACAATTAAAGTATACTGGTCCATTTGTTAGATTTGATTCTAAACATGCAATTATTGAATCTCTAATGCGCTAGTGTCTATGAGTAATAACACCATAGACTAGTTTATTCCTAATCTTCTTAATGGTTTTATTGCTACTTGAATTAAACCTGTGTATAAAAAGTTATACCCATCTGCAACACAAACATCTATTAATTCTGAGTCTAATAGTTTTTTTTACCTAAAGATTTTGTTGTTTCTACTCTTTTGTACACATCTAGATTTAAGAATTTAAATGTTGAAACATGATAGAATTCGTTGTGTTTTATTATTGGCATATTCCATTTTGTTAAATTTCTTTTAATTTCTTATAATTAATTCTTGATTATTCCTTCTATCTTGATCTTCATTATTTCTATGTTGACTAGAGGCATGGGGCAGGGGTGTTGCCTCTCCTAGTAAACCTTCTAAGTAAATGTGCCATAGTTTAGTTTAAACCTTGATCATGCTAAGATAATTCCTACTAAATCTATTGGGATCACTGCTATTGCAGCACCACCCTTTCACTCAACTACTCAGATGGGCTAACCAACACAAGATTTTGTAGTTGGCCAATGCTAGATCTTCTAAGAGTTTGTTACAGGTCGAGGCTAAATAGAATGAAACGCCTCTTCGTCGTTAGTCAGGCATGTGCCAAAGCAAGGTATGGGACTTAGTCTCACATCTAGTGTATAGGCACCTGGTGGGGGGCTTATATAGGCTTTGGACACTCTTTTTCCATGAGTTAATTTTTGGAGGTGAATTTTACCAAAATGCCTGCATTAATGGTATAAGAGCCCCTCGAACCAATTAGCGGACAAACGAGTTAAATAGAATGAAACAACGATGGGTCACCAGCCCTCCGAGAGGCAGAATTGTTATAATTCGAGGCTAAACAGAATAAAACACCTCCTTTTGTCAGTTAGACATGTGCCAAAGCAAGGTATTAGACTTGAGTCTCACATTAATTGTATAGACACTTGATGGGGGCTTGTATAGACTTTGAACACCCTCCGTCCATAAGCTAACTTTTATATGTGACTTCTACCCGAACCCCTTTATCGTTTATACTAAACTATTTCACTTTCTACCAAAATGAAGAACAAGCAAGGCTCTCATACGTGAGGTGATTGGATCGCGGAAATAATGAAAATATATAGCATATGATAAAAGATATGACAAGATTCCTTTACTTTTGCTTTATTTAAAAAAAAATTAAAAATACAATCATTTTATTAAAACACAAAATTTTAAAATTAAATTAAATGACTTTATATTTATTATATTTTAAAAAATGACCTAAATAAATCTGTATTTATGGTATGTTTTAAAAAGAATTTATTAGTATGTGAAATATGTTAATTTTTATATAAAAAACTAATTCAGGTAATAAGGAATTATATCATAAATTATGTATTATTATTAAAAAATTAATATTAATTCACAGATTATATAAATTTAGTGTTAATATTTTTTAGAATAAATTCAAAATATTATATCTGAGTTAAGATTTATTTATCTTTAAATGGCTTAAATAATTCTTTAATACTAGACAAAGTGAAGTCCTCCTTAAAACGAACGGAAGACAAAAAGATTAGTGTAACCGTCTCATTTACGTTCTAGCCTCCTCTTTTCGTCGTCACTGTTTCGCTACCTCCGAGCCCTAGCAGCATCGAGGTAGATTTCTCTCCAATTGATCTATATTCAATTAGAAACCAATAAAATATGGAAGTTACTTAATATCTTCTTCATCAAAATTTGACTTTTATCGCCCGACTTGATATGAATCTTTTGTTTGGATTAGTTTCTGTTCCAGTAATTTGGAGTTTGTTGTCTTTGAATTTGAAGCTGCAATTATTAATATCTCAACTGTTTATATTCGTCAGTTTGGGCTTATTGCGCGACCCAATAATTTATTTTTCTGGGTTGACTTGATTTGTATAATTAATTTAATTAACTTGGTTAAATTAATGAAGCTTGAGAGCTGCGAACCCAAATTGAATATTGGGATTGTCTGAATTTGCAACAAGTTAAGTAAATGAGTGGGTTCTACGGCTGGTAAACAAGGTTTGAAAGTGTGACTTTTCTGTTCTGTTCTTTCGAAGTTTTGGTTAATGCGCCGTAACTATGTTGAAACAAGTGTTAGTGTTATGTAGTATAGGAATGTAATCCATTTACAGCTTGGGGATTCCTTTAACGATTCTTTAAGTGACCATGTAAGGCACCGTACCTAAGTAGCTAGAATATTGTAAATATTCAACCTTGTGATATATAATATTGTGAATATATTTGTTTATTAATTTTCAATTGTTTGAATGTAGTTTTAGGTCTTATGGTAGATTTTTATATAATGTTAAAAAAAAAAAAAATTGAACACACTTCTTGTCATGTACCATATTTTTAAAGTCTGACTTGTCCACATTTTTGTGTCCCCTGTTGTGTCTTGTCCCATGTCCATGCTTCCTAGCTTGCTATGTGTTCTGCATGAAAAAAGTTTGTTTAATTATCTGTTCTGCATGTTTAATTATCTATGTGTTCTGCTGTATCAGAAGAAAATTTGTTTTTAAAATTTCTATCTTGGTTTATTGCTATCCAGTCAAATGATGTGTGGCGTATTTGTGACTTAGTCTGGTTAATGCACTAAATTGTTACTTAGGTTTGATGATTTGCAAGTCAGAAATTGAGTATCTTGTTAATTAGGTTCTTTCATTTACAATTGATTCTGTTGTTTTTCTTCTATTATTAGTGCAAGCATAGTATTGGCAAACTTCTGTATAGTATTCTTTTATTGAAAGTAGTGTGTATACTTTTAGTCTCTTTTTTCTATTCTATAGCTTATTTACTTGCCAGAGGTTCTCTGTGTGGAGTATAATTATTAATTTTTCTACTTTACTATGTTTTGTGTGTGCAAAAGGATTTTGTTTGAAGAACACAGTGGCTGCTGTCTCATAACGTAGTAGAGCTTTATGGTGCATGAATTTCATTGGAAGAGATATATATATCTTTTTTTCAAAAGAGCTTTTTACACAAAAGAACTAAGGCTTTCTTAATAAATGCTTTTACAAATTGCGTTGTCTTAGTCACCTCAATATTATAATATTGAAAGAGTATGTGAATAAACTGCTTTTTGTTGTCACTTGCACTCAAGTTAGTCAAATCAGTTATCAAGAGTCACAAAAACAAAAAGGTTGGATTTGATGTCACTTGACGTGTTTGACGTTTACTGTTATGAGTCAATGGAGATATTCAATATTTAAACCTTGGGTTTCATTGAGACAGATGCAGCAATCCTTATCGTCACTTACATTCAAGGGTTCTATTCCTGAAGCAATTGCTGAAGCTAAAAGGCAGAGGAAGCTCTTTGTTGTCTATATTTCAGGTAAGTTGATTTTTTAATTTAGCCTTTTATGATATACATAATGTCGCAAACATGTTATGTTTTACATAGTGGAGCAATATGTGGTGGTGCATTGCATTCCTTTTATGATTGAAGTGTTTGATATTTATATGAACATGCTATTTAGAAAGCATCAATATCTCAATTTGGATGAAATTCAGATTACATTTTATGAGCATTTCTTACATGTTACACGTATAGACGTTGTGTTTACATAGGATATCTTGAATGCATGCATGGCATAGCTTTTAATATCCATAGCACATGTATCACGAGGGATAAAAAATGCCATAGCGCATAGCGTAGGTTATATGAAAATGTAGCGCATACTAAATTGAATACTAAAAAATATAATTAAACCAACTGCTATGTATGAAAAACTAAACTCACAATTAAAACATAATTCAGAACAACTTAATAACCAATTATAATCATTCACAAATCACAATACCAAGCACTTAAATCATAAAATGACGACTATCCCTAGTGATCCCTCCCCTTGTAACTTAATTACAAAAATTGCATGTAACTTTTTTTCCTATTGCTAGGATTTGCAGGGTTAAAATTTAAAGAGCCTAAAATGAAATCAACAAAACATAATAAGAAATTATAATAGATTCTAATAATAGGTTTTGGTAATTGAAAAAGAAGAATATTCAGAATAAGAAAAGGATACAATGGGGGTCAGCAGCACCAGCAGTACCTCAGCCTATGCCACTGGCTGCAGATGCATAAGGAAGGGGCTGGGCTTAAGATGAAGTAAGGAAGAAGTGAAGAATAGAGAGACAAGTAAGACACTAAGCGTGCGCCACATCCATGGCCATATAGCGAATGTAGTGTGGCTATATCCAGGCCACATGAAAACTGCTAGGTTACAAGTGTAGCATGTTAAATCACCAATTTCATTGGTGTATTCTAGGCGAAATAAGGAAACTTTGAGAAAGGAAATTAAGGGGTCAACCT
>JASKGM010006337.1:0-11173 GCA_034509205.1 Ceratonia siliqua
GTGGATCCATCTTGTTAAATGTATTCCTATTTTTGGGCATTATGCTTATAAGAAAATGTGGAACAATGGAATCATCCGTCCGAACTTACTTTTATTTTGTTTGAGCATATCTCTTTTTCCATGAATATTCAGCCATGTTAAGGTCTAACTTAAATTGACGTGATCTCAATTTGTTTACTTGATATTCGATGTTTATATACTTTCATGCACACTTACTAGTAAATTAAGTATCTATTATCATTATTTTCAAACTTGTACCCTCAGGTAAAGGTTTCTATCTTACTGAGTCTGTGACTCACCCCTCCCTTATTTCCTTTTCCTCTAGAAATTTACAGGGTGCCTGGAAGGCAAATGGAGCAACAACCGGGATCTTGGACAGTTGGCCTAGGGTGTATGTAGTCTTTGTATTGGAAAGAAAAAGGGGTCTTGCATACGATTTTGTCGTGTCATTGTGTATGTGCGTGTATATATGAAGGCTTGTAGGATATCATCGTGTTAGTGGTTTCCTACGCCAGTCACGTGCCCAGGATTAAGGCGTGACACCAAGCTATCATTTTTTGCATTGGATAATCTTAATGAATTAGAGATATTTGAAAAAGGAGACTTAAGGTCATCAGAATTACAAGCAGAGGCGGCACATAAGGGTTTTAAAAAATATCCATTATTCTTCAATGAAAAGGTGACTTTTAACTCATTTAACTAACTACTTCTCAAATATTCTATTGCTTAATGTGTGCAAGAAGGATCAAACATTATTATTGAAACAATAAGTTACTGATATATATTCTCCATAATTCTATTGAGAATTTTCGATTGAGAAAATAGTTGTTATTTTTTATAAATTTATTTTCATTTGTTTTTTAAGTAATAAATTTATATTGATATAAAAATTATATTGAAATTTTAAGTAAATTTTATTTTAGGACTTATTATTGTTTAGAATATATTTTTAATTTAAAATAAATAAATAGAAATTTGATTATAAAATTAAATTTCAATAAAATTTGTTTTTTTTAAATTAATCCAATTCAGTTATGAAATATTAATGTCTTGACTTGCAGCTTAGTGCATATTAATCCACTTTTTATTTATTAACTAATATTATTAAATTAAAAAGTTTTAAATAATTATTTTTTGATTTTTTTATTGATAAATATATAAACATTGATTTCAGTGGTTGATGAGCGTAATTAAGACATATGTTTGTGCTCTAATTGGTTAGTTTTGCAAGCTATTCTTTAGGTCATTCCCAACTTGGAGTTCTGGATAGTGAATCACAAACATGCCCGGATGATATGGAATGGCCAATTTCCAACGTACTACTTTCACAAAGTTAAGGTTCTTTCACTTTATTACTTGCCTAATAATGGAGCAACTTTTCCGTATGGTTTGCTTAAAAGGTTTCCAAATTTAGAGCAGCTTCAAATTGATTTTAGTGACATGAAAGAGATATTCTCTTGTTCGGGGCCTCTTGGGGATGATGCTCCACAACTTCCATCCTTCGTTTCTTTTGGAAATCTAATAGATCTCCAGGTGTACTTTTGTGATGAATTGCTTACTTTGTTAACATCATCAACAATTAGAAGTTTGGTTCAACTCACAATGTTGAATATAGAGTGTTGTAAAAATATAGAGGAAATTATAACAAAGTAGGGAGATGATGAGATAGAAAAGGAGATAGTTTTCAAGAAATTGAAATATTTGCATCTTGGTAATTTGCCGAGATTGAAGAGCTTTTGTAGTCACAATTACACCTTCATATTCCCATCATTGGATGAAGTAATTATAAAAGATTGCTTCAAAATGAGTACGTTCTATCCAGGAATCATAGATACACCATTGCTTAAAGGCGTGAAGGTGAAAGCAGAAGACCAAGAAAAGCATTGGGAGAGCAACCTCAACAAAACAATCCAATTATTGTTCATAAAACAGGTGCATACAAACTAACATTAATTTTCATCCTTTCAATTTTTTGAATTAGTAAAAAAAGAGAAAAGAATTATAAATGCCACGAATATTTGTTACCATAAAACTTTTATATTGCATTGAGGCCATTGTTATTCCGTCTAGCTCTTTAGAGTAGGGATAATAAAACTGGAAAAAGAAAAAGGTTGAGATAATATTTAGTATAAATATCATTTCAACCTAATATGTTTATTACATATTTATCCTCTCAAACTATTAATTATAAAATGACTATATTAAATATTTTAATTATAAAATACTATAAATAAATATATTATAATATGATACACCGTAAATAGTGTTAATATTTCTTATTATTTTTAATTATCATTTCAAAGATATAATAACAAAAGGTGGTTCATAAATATTTGGGGCAACCAATTAGAAGGAAAAGGAAGAAGAAAACTTATTTGGACTAAGGTCCTCTTTTACTTCTAAAGGGTGCTTATGATTTCAGGAGACAAAAAAAGATGAAAAATATTGGTCCTGGAAAATTGTAGGAATAATTAATTGAAAATGAAAAAAATAGATTAAGAAATCCAATAAAATTAACTTATGAATAAATTTTTTTGTCAAACATAGTGAAAATGTAAAAAAATGAAGATATATTTATTTTGAGTGTCAATCTAATGAGCTTGGGTCCGTGCTAATTCTAATGTTAGAAAAAAAAGAGAGAGTATATATTATTAATACTTTTGTAAGAATAGAAAAGTCTGCCTTTTAACTTTTAAGTAAAAATAAATAATTAAATATATAAGCAATTATCATATTGTATTTTGGTATCATTCATTTTTTTTTTAATAACATGAATGCCAAAAATTTGATAGACACAAAGAATATATGTATAAATTTAATAAGTAGAATTTTATAACTTTTTGAACATTTTTATTCATAGTATTCAATTTTTTTTCTTCTTTTGCTCTAACTTATTACAAGAATTATTACTTTTAATCTAAACCATTAACTTACTAAGTATAATTTTCTCATTCAATTTTGATATAATCAAAGCACAAAATAAAATATCATGTACTATATATCATTGATATATTTTTTGAAAAATGTTAAAATTAATTCAGAAATTTCACATAAGTATAATTTAATTTTCTATTTTATCTAATTTGACTACAGAAACAATTAATTTCATACCAATTCTTCCCCATGTTATTTTTAATTTTTATTATTTCCATCAATACTTGGACTTGTATGTATAATGAACATGCCTACAACTTAATAGATTTTGCAATGCATTCTATATTTTCTTGTTCAATGTTTCAATTTGATCAGGTTGAATTTTTAGAGCTTCATGAATATCCTGAGCTGAGAAATACGTGGAATGGAAAACTTTCACACCATGCATCTTTTAGAAAATTATATTCTTTGGTTGTGGACAATTATGACTTCTTGTCCGAATATATTGTGATCCCAGCACATTTGCTAAAATTCTTGAGTAATTTGAAAATTTTGGAGGTACGTAACTGTGACTCTGTAGAGGCAGTTTTTGATTTGAAAGGAATAAATATGGATGAAGAGGCACAAACATTGCTAGCAATAACCTTGAAAGAGTTGACACTAGATCATCTACCAAACTTGAAGTATGTCTGGAACAAAGACACAAATGGAATTAATTGTTTCCAATACTTGGAAGAAGTGTATGCTAGTGATTGTGAAAGGCTAAGAAATATCTTTCCGGCATCTATAACAAAAGGACTTACCCAACTTCAAAAGTTGGTTGTAGAGTCGTGTGGAGTTGAGATTATTGTTGCAGAAGATGAGACAGCTCCAGGAGCATTCTCAAGTTTTGTTTTTTCTCATTTAAAGTGTCTGGAATTGCAAAAATTACCAAATCTCAAGGGTTTCTATCCTCAAAGACATTCATTTGAATGTCCACAGCTCACAGATTTATTGGTGCACCAATGTAAAAATGCAAAGGTATTTAGATCAGAAATAACAGGCACAGTAGAGTCACATGAAAAGAATGAAATAGAAACTCCACAACCTCTCTTCCTGGCTAAAAAGGTGAGTTTGTCCCTAATTTATTTTTTCTATATGATAATAAAATTATTGATTTATATTCTTCTAAAATAATCAGAATAGTCTCATATTATTCAAATATAACTACAATGATAGAAATAAGAAAACACAAAATGGATATACAAAACTAATAGACAAAAAAGAAAGTTTTTCCATCCCTGTTCTATTTTGTTGTTAAAATTATAATTACATTTTTTATACACAAAATAAGCATTAATTTGAGAGCTTTAATATCACCAAAAGAGCATGGTCATAATTTAATGGATGTTACAAACAAATAGAAGCTAGAGACAAAGTGAGGACTACTACTTTATTTGGCCATTAATATCTACAAATATTCATCAAAGTTCTATACCTTTTGAGTTACATTGTTTATATCATACTATATTTATTAGAGCAGACAAGTGAGAAATGTAAAGTAAAAAATTGTGAGAAATATTTACTAGTTAGCAAATAGTATTACTTTTTTTTTAACACCAAAGATGATGCATGATTTTAACAATTTTGAAAAGTATATATAATTTTGTGAATTTTTGCTTTACAGGTAATTCCCAATGTAAAGAGACTAGTACTAAATCAGAAAGATGTAAAGATGATAAGCATTGGCCAATTTCAAGCCAACCTCTTTGATAAAGTGGAAATTCTTTATCTAGAACGCTTCATTGATAAACCACTAGTTTTTCCATATAGTTTTCTTGAGACATTCCCAAATCTTCATGAACTTCACGTGGACCACAGCTCCTTTGAGGAGATATTCCAATGTGAAGCACAAATTGTTGATCACATGAAAAAAGTTGCACCATTTAGAAGATTATGCATTAGTTCTTTAGACCAACTCAAGAACATATGGAATGATGATTCTCAGCTACAATCACTTTATCAAAATTTAGAAAGCCTTGAAGTTAAATGTTGTGCTAGCTTGATTAAGTTGACACCATCCTCTGATTCATTTGAAAATATGAGAATTTTGGAAGTTTCTGGCTGTCATCAACTAATTTATTCATTAACAATTTCAACGGCCAAAAGTATGGTTCATCTCACAAAATTGAAGATAAAGGACTGCAAAATGATGGAGGAAATTGTCATAAATGAGGGGGAAGATGTAGAAGGTGGAATTGCATTTAAAAATTTGCAGTATTTGGAACTTACTGGTCTATCAAGTTTGAAGAGTTTTTGTTCTCAAAATCACACATTTGATTTTCCAAAATTAGATGAAGTAACTATAAGAGGATGTCTTCAAATGAAGATTTTTTGTCCAGGAGTCCTAGAAACACCAATTCTGATCAGAGTGAAAATAGAAGAGGATGAAGATCATTGGGAGGGTGACCTTAACAAAATAATAGAAATACTATTCTCAGCCAAGGTATGTATCAAATTCAAGAACTTTGATTTCTAGGAAAAACACATGCTGATTACTATTAAAGAGAATGTATAACTAATGAAACTGAAAATTTGTATTGTCTGTCTTCCTCTACTATTATCAATTTACAATTGCATATTATGCTTTGATTTTGCAGGATGGTCAAAAATTCATAGAAGGCTGGTTCCAATGATCCATTTTATCTTTCTAGGTTTGTTGCTTAGCATTTTGTTTTGAAAATGCTGCCTCTTTTTTCATCAATATATTTCTATTGCTTTATCTGTATGCTTTCCTTTGTTACAAAAGATTAGCTCTCAGATTTAATCACTATTGTCTTTACTTTTCAATTTTTGTAGAAAGCAATCTTGTTTATTCCAAAGCACATATTCTATCAAACTGTTAAGAAAATGTAAAACTAATGGAATATAAAATTAACAATGACTTATGAAAATGTCCTATTTGTTCCAACAATTACATTTTCAAAATTAAACTAATTAATATTATGCTTGCTTTTACTTAGGATTCTGTTGTTAGGAAATATTACAAGGCTGAGTCCATCATCCATCTTCTTTTGTCCAGGTTTCTTGCTTAAAATTTTGTTATTTAAATGCTTCCCCTTTTTCACCAAGATGTTTCAGTTTGCTGCATTGCATTTGCTCTCGGCTTTATTTCATTACAGAGACATGCTTTCTCAAATCCAGTAAATGCTTATATAATTTTTTTTAATTATTTTTATAGAGAAAATTATTTTGAATCATTCATTTGGGTTATGCAGGCAAATGGAAAGGAATATGAAGGTGGATGTATTATCTGAAAAGGTTATATGAGAGATTTTTTATGAGCTGGTTAAATTTCATGTTGAAAAGACTTATTAGAGACATTATAGAGAAGTTAAATAAATATTGAGTTATGATTATGTAATAACCAAGAATTCAAGAATACTTTCTTGTTTTCTGTCATGTTTATTCAGGACTCTTTGCCTGTTGACTTGTTCATGCACTTTATGGAATTACTTTTATCTTTTGAGCCAAGTGGCTTCTATTCTACATTAAGACGGATTAGTCTTACGAAGCTACTTTGTCTCTTCTTTTCCATTGGGTTCATATAGGAGAGGCTAATTCCTACATAAACTTTTTGTAATGACCACCTATGTAGGTCCTTGGTTACTAAACTCCTTCAGAATTTCATTATTCTAAATTATGAAAGTTTATGGATAAACGTTATGTATTTGGTTGAGTTAGAATATTCCTATTTCTAATGCTCTGGAGCTAAGCTATGAGAAAATGAGAATAAATATTTTTTTTGAAGCTCAAATAATGTTTAATGACTCCAATAAATTTTGTTGCATTTTCCGAATGAAGGTTGAAATTTGGTGCAATGTGTTAGTTTTTCCTAGAAATCCTGGATAACTTCTAGAGACTACCTTAGGTCTTTAGGAATTGCTTACGTGGCTCCTCAAGAAAGCCCCTCTACCATCATGATTTGAATAAGTTAAAATATATGAGATAATTGGTAAATTTATTAGTGCTGTAGCTTCTCTTTTCCTGAAAAATATCTAAGTCTTCTGGAGCATCAAGAAAAATCTCGAATGTCAGCGAAAGACATTTAATAAATGTGAGGGTAAGAGGGAATTCGAGAGGGGGACAATATAGGAGTCTGGAAACCTGTATAACAGAAGAGAAAAAAACGCAAGGAAGAGAGAAATATACTAGCAGAAAACACAAGAGATAGGAGAGAGTTGAGATCACACAAGCTCCTGCAAGAGACACGAAACGGAGGAGGAAATACCACCAGCTAGGGAAGAGTCACCATAAAAAAGAGAAGAAGAAAAAAAAAATAAGGTATGAATTATCTCTATAAACTTACCCACTCCAATAATAAAAGTATTAAATTAAACGTGAGGTTTGGCAAAGTATTTCTGGAAAACATTTCATATATTTGGTCTCAACCTAAGAGATAGCAGCATAGCTTTATTTTTGCCAAGCTCCAACTTAAGGGTAAGTGTATATTTTTTTGATCTCATTATAGGCTGCACCTTTTTTTAGAAATTATCAAGTTGTATGAGGTAGAAGAATTAATGTAGAATGGGGTAGAAAATTGAATCTCCGTTAAATGTTAAATGACTATATTGAATGAAAATGTTTAGGTAGGAGATATTCGTAGTATTACTATATATTGAATGTTGGTCTAGGATGCTCTTAAGGTGTTTGTTGAAATGACTCAATAGGATTACTTAGCTTTAATTCATGATTTGGGTAAACTTTATTTTGTGGTGTTGATTCCAAATTTTGGTTATGGTGTTATAATTGAAGAAGTCTTCAAGAAGTATCTTCTAGGATGTTCAAGTTTGAACATTTGTTCAAGTAAGCTATCTAAGTTGAAGAGTAATCTTGGATTCCTTGGGGTTTGATGTAGTGATCAAATCTTCAAGAGTGGAGATATTAGGTACTATTCCCAAAACTAACAAGGTGAGTGGAACTTCATACTCTAGGGTACATGTATTTTCATTATTATCTATAACCATTATGAGTATGATAAGTCTAAGTGGTATTTAATACTTATGCTCTTTTAATCTTTTAATTCTTTGAACTTCTGAAGTCCCCTTGATATTAATATTTACTATAACGCCCATTAAGAATATAGTTAAAGGCTTTTAACAGAAAATTTTACTTCTTGCATAAAATTCTCACATACGCATGTTTTCACTTTGATTCTTATCAGATTTCTTTTAGACTTATAAAGGCTACAAGGCCTTATAACTTATATGATTAAGAGAGTTTGACCTAAGTGTATTTTTTTTACAAATTGTACTACATTTTTGCTGTTATAGTAGAACTTGAGCACACAATTATTTATTGAATTATTATTATTGTTAAATAATTATTGAAGGGAATAAAGCTTTTGGATGGATCCTTAGCTACTTTCATAGAGAAACCCTAAGTGCACCTAGCTTATTTGGATGTCTTTGGACTAAGTTATGGAAAATCACCACTTATGAGTTTGGCTCCGGATTGGAATATCGGTTATCTGTATCTAACAAGAAACTCTGCTCTAAATGAAATATCTGTTATCTGTATCTGACTAGGATTTCTGCTTCGAAAGTGTACATATGCTACATGTTATCTATATCTGTTAGAGTTTTTCATGTGAAGGGGCAATGGATCCATTATTCTGGACTTACTTTTATTTTTGTAAACATATTTTATTCATATAAATATTTCATTCTATTAGTCTGACGTATTTTATTGGTTATAATATGCTTTCTATCTAATTTGTAACATGACATTAAATTGATTTTTGATCTTATCTATTCAGAATTATACCTATGTGGATCCATCCTCATTAAATTAAATTCTTTGATTGTAAGTGTGCATATTCTTTGCTTATTACAATATTCCTATTTGCAGCTTACACCGTATAATTATGCAAGTTTTATGTATCAAATATGGAGATGTGTATGATTTTTCATTGTTTATTTAGTTACTATATATAAATGTCTGATAAGATTTTGGGTTAGTGACTCATTATACGGATCCATACTAAAATTTCTATAGTATGATAATATTTTTTCTTTCAAACTTGTGTCCTTGAGTGTGGGTTTCTCCTTACTGAGTGTTGCGACTCGCCTCTTTCTTTAACTTTTTCAGATAAAGTTACAACACCTTAGCAATCTGAACGTCCAATTGTGTAAGAACCTACCAGTTGACAATTGGTGGATTTTTTCTTAGCTAATGGAGTAACTTTTGAATTGATGGTAGACAGTTGGATAGGGCTTACATAGTCAAAGTTAATTGTGCCATGTTTAATTTGTTTGATAGGTTATGTTTATCGGTTCTGAGTCAAACTGATAGTGGTGTTTAGTTATTTAACTGTCGTGTCTTAATTATGGATGTTTACTCTGTCTGACAATGGGCCTGTTCACCTTTTTTAGTAATGTTGTTCCATTCTGGAAATGTCCATATTTTTGGGGGCATGTTGTCGAAATTTCGTTAAATTTTCACATGATCGGTGAGAGGTTGGGAAGTTCAAAACTTATTTTGTAATATTAATGATTACATAGTCCGCATGTTTTCAGGTTCAGGCTTGTGGGATACTACTCTATCGAAATTTTCTATGTCGGTCATATACCAGAAATTGGAGCGTGACACTTCTCTTCTTTGTCTCTTAAATATAATGATCTTTTAATCTGATCATCAACAATTTGTGTTGTACTTTGATCGCACATGTCAGATTGAGTAGAACTTGTTCAGATTCTACTCCTGACATGCTAGTAAACAAGAATAATGGGGGTATGGTTGAGGGGCCTATTGTCACAATGTCTCTCTTGAAACACTTTTGAGCTACAAATATATATATAGGCATCAATAAATCAAGGATCTTTCTTTTCCTTTGCGTTTGAAATAATTATCAACCTTGACAATTAAAAGTAGTCAACGAGTGGAATTCACTTTCCTTTGCCTAGTATGATAGGTTCTTGCTTTAAAATTCCCCTAAGCTTTTTATCTACGCATTTCCCTCACTCATATGTTTTTCGACCACAATTGTTTTCAATTTAAGAATTGCTTCATAAACTGATATTTATACATATTTCAGATTCTCTTAAATGTAACAGGTAAAAGATATTAAAAAAAACAAGTATTATTTATAAAAAATAACAAAACAAAAATAAACTATACGAGGACTGGATTTTTTTATAGTTCGTAAAAACAGTTTTATTTTTTTCAAAAAAAAGATTTTATTTAGTATAACTAGTTTTTATTTTGTTTTTATTTTTTACAGTTATTAATATTATTATGTATTTTAGAACAGGAAACTGAACAGTGTGTTATGTTCACTGTTTTATCTATACATATAGAAAAAAAGTTTTAGTAATAGATTTTTCAAAAGAATTTTTTATTAAATTTTTAAAAATACTTTCATCAGATTTATGAGAACATAAAAACAAAAACACAATAGAGGCGAAAAATTAATAATTAGGCCTAAAGATTCTCAATATTGTTTAGTTGTATGAAATTTTTACAAGAAAGAGCGCCATATATGTCCAAGCATCTTGTAAATTTGTGTATCACAAACGTATCTAAAATAATATCTTACATTTTGAGATGAAAAATAGGATTTACCAAAGTCTTCCTTACAACTTTTCTTCAATAATTTCTAGTATAATTTATGGAGCTAATAATTTCTAGTATAATTTATGGAGCTATCAAATTAATGTAAATTAGAGGCTCCAAAATTTATCTTGTATAGGCTTTGGCAGTAAATTAGAGGCTTCTAAAATTCTTACGAGTAAGCTAATATTTTGCCATTCTACCTTTCCAGGACCAAATATTAGTTTACTCAAATTTAAATAGACAACTAGTGGAAGTGGCAAATGGGTGGGTTTGGGTGGGTTTGGGTTGGTAATTATTGATTTATTAATCATTCAATTAACCATTTATCATGCACTTTATTTTTTATATAATTAATTTAATAAATTATGATCTATTTATAAAGGTCAAACCCTATTCACCTATTTAACGGTATACGCAAAGTATTAAATTTCATTTCGAGGTACCGTTTTGGCGATTTAAGAAATGAAAACGTTTTAAAATGTTTCGAAAATTTCGTGGAAATGAAAGAATTTTTAAAAACGTTTCGAATAAATTTAAATAAATTTTTTTTTTCAATTATAAAGGATTTTAATATGATAATAATAATATAGATATATATATATATATATATATATATATATAATTAGATAACATAATATAGAATAATTACATTCTCATTCAAATAAAATTTATATAATTAATTTTCATAAATTTTAAAAAAATCTGA
>JASKGM010006338.1:0-11171 GCA_034509205.1 Ceratonia siliqua
AATAGCCCACTTATATCAATTTAGTTGAATTACACTAAATTAATTAATTAATTTTAGTGAGATATATTTTTATTATATTATTGTTTTTTTTTTTGTATTTTATTTCAAATTTTAATTTGATCCTTAGAGTTTTTAGTAGCCAATTTTTTTTAAAATCTTTTTAGAATATATTTTAATGCAATTATTCTATTAGTTTTTTTAAAAATATTATATTACCTACATTTTTTAAATAATGCATATCTTTTCATGTTCATTTATCTCTTTCAATATATATTTTTTTATTTTAAAAAATTATATCAATATGAGAGGATTATTTAGACATTTTTCATATATCCTGATTCGTTTGTTATATAATTTGTGCTTATCCAGCATAATCAAGTTACCCTTGGCCTAAGTGAATTATACGGTTTGACCGTATTAAATGAGTTGACTAGATAAGCTTATACAATTTAGTGTCTGCACCAAATCTATGATAAACTCAAACTGTATTGTATAAGCTTATACAATCAGGCCTTATACAGGGCACCAGATGGGGCCTTAGAGTTTTTGATAATGTGGGACGGGTTAGGAAAATTGGTGGTAGAGGACCTAGAGGTACAAGACTAGCTACTTATCATGTCCTAAGAGTATAAATGTAGTAATTGCAAAAAAGGAAGCAAAATAAGGATTTGAGAGGCTTTTCTACTATTGGACAGTGATGAGAACAGTCTGCTTACATAAATGCTCAGTTTTCCACCATTAGAGTAGGGCATTTTGCATTGCATGTGAATGCTCAGTTTTCCACCATTAGAACTCTCCAGTATAGGAACTACTGAACACATGAATGTTTAAAAAAGCTGATATATATTTGGTCACAAGTATGTTTTAAGAAAGGAACTGTCAGTTTGCAACTCATTCTGGAAACATCTTATTATTCTTAGATTCATGAAACTGAAGGGAAAAAGAAAAAGAAAATAAAATGCGCAGAAGTACTTGGAGGTGAGTTTGCCTACAGGTTTTGTAGAAGAAGCAGTTTCACATAGAACATCATTGTTTCTAATAAACGTTAGTTTCCAGTGGCAAATCACATATATACTTGTCTACTGAAGTGCCTACTGTCCTTTAGATTTTAATCTTAGAGGTTTCTAGAGATATTCTGAAGAAGGCTGATTTATTTGTTCAGGAGCTTTAGTGGAAATTTGGATTTTATATCTTATTCAGTTTGTAGGTGATAAAACTATTCAAAGTAATTTGTTTTCTGAGCACAGTCTGTTCTTGTTTTATTTGGTTGGGGGTGGTTTGAAATTCTACATCTGCCTCTGTGCATCTGATGTACTACACCATCTCTTGTCAGTTCCAGAACCAATATTATTGTAGGGAAGTTCAATGCCATGTACATCTCTGGTGCTGTACATGCTGAACATGTTGCGAATAGGGCTTGCCCAAATTTCCCCAAAGTTATTGACTTGAGGCTCTGTTCCTTTCTGTACGAGTAGTGTGTCATTTCTGTGGTCTTGAACTTGGGAAACATGGTTTTATATTGTCAAACTCGGTTGAGCACATTCAGGAGATTGTAATAATTGTATCCTTCAAGTTTAGCCCTTTTAAAATCCAGTATTTCTCATCCTCGTGAACTGGCAGGAGTTGATTTTGTTAATTAATTCTCCTGCATTGAGAACCATAAAACACAGTTTGCTTTAACAAAATTCTTTTAGGGATATTTTTTACCCATGTAAAACCCTTAGTTGCAAGTTAGAAGTTGTACCTCATTTAGACATTTTATATGTTCCTTGATTACAACATCAAATATTTTCTGTCAATATATATCGCTTTTCTAAAATCCTATGGCCACTTCTATAACGATAGTATTTGTAAAATTACCATGTTGATATCTTTCTTTTTCATTCTGTTTAACTACAGTGGTGTGAAGTTCTTTACTTTGGGTTCTGGCATGCAATCCAAGTCCTTCAGTGCTCATTTTTTATTTTCGATGGCTAGCAAAGCTTTCGTCTGTTTATAGTTTGTTTCATGATAAGCACTGTTGATGGTCGCAATATACATGATTTCTTCCAATTTTATGCAGAGTAGGTAGTGAACTGACTAAATATTATCATGAAGGTGAATTCACCTGTTGATGGACGAAAAGGGTGCAAGGTAAAATTTGCTGAAAATGAACCTTTTTGTATAATAATTATCTGATACAATTGCCAGTAATTTGCAAAACTTTGGTCTTTTCCCAGTTTTGGCGCACTGGATATCTCAACATGTATACATTATTTTGATCTTCTCCTTTGTAGAATTTCTAGTTTTAACTATTGGTAGTATAAATCAAAGGCAGCGACTTGTTTAGGATGACTAAGATTGGGGGGAGGGGGGTTGTATATTAATTACTTTCCCTCGTATCTTGTATTTTAGACTAGCATGCCTCAAATTAAGGACTGTTTGGGTTAGTATCATGCGAGCTCACTATTATTTGGTCCCACCATTCTTTGTATATTTAGTTAAAACATTTATCAGGTCAAATTATTTCATATTTAAATTTAAAATTTTAAGAAGGCCTACCTTCAGGGACTACCAATAGTATTATTTAAAAGGGGCTGAGAACGACAATCTTTTTGTGGATGATGTGATGTATGTCTGTATGTATTACTTGCATGGCAATTGGTAAAATGTTATTGGAATCTTGGAAGGTCTTGCAATTTCAACGAGTCTGGCAGAACTGGGAAGTGTTCAAGCGTTATTATTCAGACTCCCTTAACCCATTAAATGGGTCAATTTATAAAGGGTCCTAAGTCTGACAAATTTTTATGTAGAATAAAACTGAAACTTGCTCGAAGATTAGGTCTTGTATTATAATCTAGAATGCATGCTTCAGTTTGACAAAAATTTGTGGTTATGTCAAATATTTTTCTTGAGCCAGACCGATATGCCTCATATGGTCATTAACTTGGACCCCCTGTTATGGCTTCATTGCTAAAGATGATATGGGGACCTTGGGGGAGGCTTCCAACCAATGGTAGTTCAGTTTAATGAAATCAATTCTTTTGGAATTCATTCTCACTTAAACAAAACACATGAATTGATGAAACCTATAGGGATGTTTGATTTGGGGGGATTTTTGTTTTCTTAGTTTTTGAGAATTTTATTTGAGAAATTGTGATTATCGTATTTGGTGTATGTTTTTAAGTGAAGTTTCTTAGGAATTTTAATTTTCTTTCTTTGTATTTAGATATCCGTAAAATATGGGTAATTTATTCTCAAATAAAACTGATATTTGTGCTTTCCCACCATGTGATGAAAACGTAGATTGGGTGTTTGAGATGGGAAAAGGGAGTTGAGCCCACGTAGGTTCTGGAGCTGGGTTTGAGTCCAAGATAAATTATTTCAACTACTCGTTAGGATTATATTCTTTTATGAATTTGAATTATATTTCAAGAATATTTATATATTTTTTGCATATACTAAACACTTTTTCACTATTTGCTAGAGCATTTAATGTCTAAATTTAGATAATTTAAATAATTAATTTCATATGATAAGTTAGGAATTTCTAGTTTGGGACCTTTGGTTCTCATGTACTCAATTTCTAAATATTTTCCTAATACCAGTCCTGCAATTATACATTGGAATGAAGTCTCTCTTAATGTAAGAATTTCTAGTTCTTTTATTAAATTAGGATCATCTCTTTATAGAATCAAGGTGAATTACCCTAATTTTTCTGGGGGGGAGGGGTGTGGTTCTTAAGGATACCAACCAGAGGTAGAGGCAACAAAACTAAAGGATTTGATCTTATTATAGATAATAACAACTAAAAGTCCAGGTGTATTTTGAAAAACCTAGTGAATACTGATCACTATCACGGTATGTGAACTGAGAAGAAAAGATGAAATCCTCTACCAAAATTAGAGCGCATTTCAAAAGCATAAAGACTAGAGAAAAGATGAACGAATTGTGTCAATTAAAAAAATTTCAGTTTGAGTCTTTTTGGTAATCTTTCTTTGGTATGCAATCACGGAGTATTTTGTTTTAGAGCTAGAAAACCTATCTCCCTCCTAATTAAAATAAAGCAGATACATCATTCCAACTATTGTCTTCTTTTTCTGATACATGCATACTATCTAAAATCTTCACCACTTACCAATGGACAAGCCATGAAAACAAATGGTGTATTGCCAGAGCAATACATGAGAGGATAAAAATCTTATGCCGCCTAGTTAGTACAGGATAAATATTATAAAAGTTGAACAACTATTTTAACTCTAATACGGATAGCAGCGAGTAGAGCGGGGTGATGAGGCCTTTCTTACTCTCGTTCTTATCACTCTCTGAGGATCTACTCTGGGCCGTTCGTGGGAGATTTGACGGTCACAATCTTTTAAAAAATTATTTTAAAAAAAAGAGTATAAAGGAGTATGAAATCGTGATAATATATTTTTGGAATGGATGGTTTGGATTGTACTCCCGCGACATGATAGGATCTGTATCTTACTCTTATTACTCTTTGTTCTTGTCCCGTTTTTTGTACTCGGTACATATTTTATCAGGGATACGAAAATTTTTAAATTTGTAAAATTTTGAAAATTAAAATAATACCATTAAATTCAAATATAATCCCTAAACTGGACATAATAAATTTTCATATAAATTATAAATATATAATTACTAATATAGATATTCTAGTAATATTAATATAGCAAGGTTTTTTGACAAAAGAAATATTGTAAGGTTTTGGCAAGATGATCAATATGATTTTTGTTTTTGTTCCCAAATTTTAGGTGAGGAGAACTATACCTTTACTCCTATCCTCGGGGGAGAAATTCTCCTTATTCTCACTCCCATTTGGGGCTATTCTTGCAAGGATTGATTCCCATGAACAGAAAAAATTATCACTCCCAAACTTTACACTCTAAAGAAAGGATACAAGTAACCTTTGTAACTTTGAAACTTTCGTGCGCTTGTCGCTTGAGTTGTTTTTCTTTTTCCTTTAGCGTGTGTTAATTGAGCAAGATATCTCAAGCCCATGTCTCACGCAATCACCTATGTTTAGCGACTGTTTAGCAACTCTCGTCTCTCCAAAATATATCCTTTGCGAGCTATGGAATAAGGTTAGTACACAGCCAATGAAGATTTTGCCTCCGCATAGTGCCATTGGCCAGTGTGGTGAGGAAATTATGGTTCTCTAACATCACGTAAATCTGACCCAAAATTGAATCTTCTTAGCCTTTAAACACTTTTGGGGAGTGGGTATTGTTGTCTTGCTCCTTACTGGGCACTTCAGCTATCCGACCTTGCATGAAAGAGTCAGTTTCTTTCACTCTTTTGTCATCAAATGAACACATTATATTAACATTTGTTACTTTCAAACTCGCATCCCTCAACCTTAGGGACTATTCTAGTACCATTGAGCCAGAAGTCCATTGAAAAATGATTAGATTTGTTACTTCTTTTCATTTTTGATTCTTCCCTGCCTTGTCCTCTTAAAAGTCTTCTATTATTTCTTTTAGCATTCAAATGTGTAGCATTATACACAACCATACATTCATATTTGAATAGAATTTTGCTTCTACCTCTGATTACTATAGAAATTAGATCGGATCAACCGGTCAAATTAGTAAATTAGTGAACTAGCCACCAACCTTATTTGGACCTGCCTCTGACACCAAAGAGTGATGTTGGAGGGGATTCGGATCCGATTATGTACAGGATGCAACTTGACCTGTCATATTCACATCACGATCGTCCATTTACTTTTGGATTGTCACGATGCATATTTATTTATTTTTATATGTAAACAAAATAAAATCGTTCATCGTGGCAGTCTAAAAATGAATGAATGACAACGATTTTACTAACATGACTAGATCTATTTTTTTGTTGGAGGTTTTCATACACTATTTTAATCCTTGTTGACTTAAATAGACAGACAGTAGTACTGGAGAATGAAGGCTAGGACTGGCCTCAAATGTTAGAAGATCCTATGGCACTAGATCAGAATATCGAAGACATGATGCAGATTGACTTCTCTTCATGAATGTGCAATACCAATACCTCGTTCCACTTGATCAATGCTTCGCTACTTTAAGGCTCTTGGAGGCATTTCCACAACAGCCTCAAAAGCAGCCATGATTATATTGAGCTGGAATTGTCGAGGGATCAACTGCCCTTCCACAATCCAAAGATGCAAGCTGCTATTAGCTAATCTTAAACCAAGTTTTTTGGTTTTAGTTGAAACACTTATTTCTTTTGCTTCTATGAATAGAAAACTTGAGAACTTAGGATTGCGCTAGTGTGTGGGAATGGACCTGCAAGGTAAAGGGTAGCTTTACTTGGCATGGACCGTTAACATCAACTGCCGTATTTTGGATGTATCTCCCCATTGGATAGATACACAGATGAAGGAATCTTTGGGTGTCAGTTATAGAATCACTTTCCTTTAGACATCGTCCAGTTGCTGAGAGCCAAGTACTGTGGAGACACCTTAGAAACATAGCATCAGTTAACACAGGACCATGGCTATGTATAGGGAATCTTAACCAAGTTAGAGAAGCATATGACAAAGTTAGTAGGAAAATGCATGCTGCAACAATGACTAGTACTGGTGGCAGTGGTGGTGGAAGGAAAAATACTGGTGATGCATTCAAATCCACAACATCTTTATGAAGAACAAACTCACTTGAGACAAATTTACTTGTACAAGCTGCACATCAACAACTTTAGTATTGTTGATTTCTTCAATTGCTGGAGCTTCAAGAATAACAATGTCAATATTGTTATCCTCTTCAATCTTAGCTTGTATAGGGTCAATTTGACTGAGTCAGATTCTATCTTATAAGAGGCTTTACTGTATTATTTGAGGCGTCATCATAATAGTCCACGATAATACATCCATCCTTATCCAAGTTTGAAGGATATTCATCCTCTGAATCAACAATTTCTTGAACAATTGGATCAGGCCCTAGATGAGATCTTTCTTGCATGGATTCCATGTGCATACTTATTGTATGGCTATATGCACGTAATTCCTCGTGAATTTCTCTTAACCCTATCTACAAAGTCTTCTCAAAAGAAAGTAATTTCTCAAGGATTTCATTGTGAACGTAAGAGTTTAAATTAACACGATTATAATGCAGTCATCATATCCACAATACTCATTAAGAATTAGGATAATTCAAATAATACCCGTAATTACACCATATTCTTGGCCCAGTCTAATAGGCAGGTATACATATCCAATTCAAAAAAGTCAAAGTCTATTATAAGAAAAAAGTTCAGGCCTATGAAAATGAAGCTCATCCAAGCCAGGCTTGGACAGTGTCCAAGTACTCAACCCGGCTTTGCAGACTGCAACCCACTCAATTTGCTAAGCAAATCCCAAAAATAACGATTTTGCTTCTGCCTGCTGGTAGTGAAATTCGAAGTCCACGTGCAACGCAAAGGGCTTCGTTTGCTGGGCCTCTTTTTTTTAATATATATATTTGTCGTCTAGCTTGATAAGAAATGAGGTGTCCGATATTGTATAACATTACATTGCGTATGAATTTATTTTTCTCTTCGGTTATTTATAAATAAATGGAAGTTATTTATTGATGTCTTAAATTTTTATATAGTACTTATTGGACATCAAATTATTATAGTGTCATACACACTTCATCTTTTTTTTTATTCTTTACCTTTTATAAAAAAAATTATTTAGTTATAAAAAAATGATCATTCTATTATAAAAAATAGTTATTTAGTTATAAAAAAATTTATTATAATCATAACATAATAATTAATTTTTATAATTAGATAATTATTTTTGATGGATCATAATTGAGTAATGATGATGACAATGACATTGATATACAAGATCTAAGTTTTTGAGGTGAGATCTTGATATACTTAATAACTATTCAGACTTGTATATTTTTTATTGTTTATGATTTTAGAATCCGGACCCGAAAATGACCTGTAATATTCCAATCGCGACTATTCATTCACTTTTGGATAGTCACGTTTTATTTGACAAAATACGCTTACTTTGCTAACATTTTCATTGTGGCCATCTAAAATTTAATAGACAGTTATGATGGGCCGAAAATGACAGAAAATGACTGGATTTGCATCCATGATTCAGCAACTACTTTCATGTCTCAAAAAGCATTATTATTATTATTGTATTAAAACATAAATTGTACTTATAAAAAAAAATAATTAGTATAATGGGCCAAGTCAAGCTTTACCCATGAGCTTGGGTTAAAATCATACTCATAAATATGAGTTAAATTTAAGATGAGCTTGGGTTTAAGCCCACTAAGCTTAGGCCCAAGCCCAGCTCGGCCTGACCTGACCCATAAACAAGTTTACATAAGACCTTGGGTTTTATTGTGATTGATCATGCCTCTTATTTGAATAATAGTTCCACCTCTCATACCCATAATCATGGATATTATATCCACCATATCCATGGTACTGATTAAAGCTGGCAATCGGGCTGGTTCGATTGGACAATGATAGAATTAGGTTAGTTCCGGCCCTAATTTAAATCAAGCTTGCATATTATTAACCTAGCCTATCACAGTCCAACGTTAGTTATAATTATCAATTATTTTTATTTAAATATAATTATAATATTTATTTTTATATTAAAAATATTAAAAGAATAAATAAAATATGAGAAATATATATATACTTGTTATTTTATAATTATAATTATCAATATTTTGTAGTAACTCCTTTGATTGAGACTATTTGTCCTTTCTGGTCAACTTTGCTGCCTTTTGGGAAAGTTTGGTAACAGTATCTAATATAGCATATTATCATTGCTAATAACAATTATCAAATCCTACCGATACATCAATATATTATATCAATGCCAATCATGGACGTTGCACATTGATTCATTCACCTAATTAAACAAATTTTATACCTAAACTGGTTTCAATTTTCAATCTAGTTCAAAAATACAGAAGAGAGTGGGGCATTTGATATGTTATTTTAGTCTTCCTCTTTTTCATCTACTAGGAACAGAGATATGGCAGGGGCACTCTTCCATGGGCATTTGTTATCACAAACATTTAAAGTTGTCTATTGATGTTTAAATGTTTGTCAAATCAAGTAAAACTTTTGATGTTACAATGGTAATTTATAAAGAAAAAAAAAAGCCTATTTGTTATATAATTACTTTCACCATTTGTTTTCTCAGCTATCTCCCTTATGCTCAATTTTACTTTCTTTTTTCAAAATTAATATTTTAAAGTAATTCTACATGTAAATTACTGTCTGATTTCATTTAAAATTTTCAAGCAGATGATGTTAATGTCTTCATGAATAATTTATTTATTTTAATTATAAGTGAAGATGATTTTTCCCCCCTTACTTTTTTGTAGATACAGTAGTATAATTGCTCTGCAGACAGATTTACATTTTGTTACTTGAACAGCTTGCTGATTAAGAAGCTGAATAATCATACACGAAAAGAACCTGTATATTTAAGTAGGAGTAGTTTCTAGAGCCTACATTTATATAATTGTACAAGTAAGAGAGAAAATTGATGTCTGCCTGAAGAATGGGGGCATGGGAGAAAGAAGAATGGTTATGTAGGCAACAAAAAGACAGAAAGCGTAGCCTTGCCCATCCTCAAATTTAATTTTTTTATTTATTTTTTGGTCGGCCGCCCAAAAAGCCTAATTTTTTTAGTCCAATATTTTAGTAATCTAATCCTATTATTTTTTGAGTTGAATTGAGCCAACCCATTAGATTGAGTTAATTTTGTCACATCTATTATTAATGGCTGGTCTGCACAATAGTGATAAGCCATAAGCTTTAACATTCTAACAACTTCATACTGTTGAACTTCGTTAGATAGCATAATGGTGGATTAAGGAAATACTCAAATACCATCTGAAGTAGAATAGGAAAATAAAAAAGAAAGAAAATACAAAATTCTCAAACTAAACTCCAATAGCAATATCAGTAATTAAGGGGTAACTATTTTATTTGTCTGGAGGCATATTTATAAGTAAAGTAAATAACAAATCCTAATGATTCTCAGATACAACTACTTGGTATCCTAATCTAATAAAATAAAAAATATGGGATAACATATCTCTAAACTCAAATACCTATCTAAAGCTAACTATAAGTCAACTAACAAAATCTTAGTTGAATGTAAATAAAGCAAAAACTAGGTGGTGTCAGTGTGTGCTCAAATTGGATGTAAATAAAGCTTATGATAGCCTTTCGTGGAGCTAGTTTCATTGATGTGGTCTTAACTCATTTAATTTATGAAAATTGATATCATCATGGCCCATAATGGCTTAATTTATTTCATGCATATCATGAGTGTTATGCGTAGCTTATAGTTTCTTTTTACTCACTGAGCTTGTAAGTTGACATCATTCTTTTGAAATGTCTTTTACAGGTTAAACCATGGATGTAAATGACCGGACTTCAAATGCTGTATGCCACGGTTTGGGACGAGAAGTGAGTGAAAGCGACAGAGAATATGCATATATCGTATCATTTATAAAAAAAATTATTGAAATGAGATTTGAGCTGGAAAGTTCTTTAATGAGATTTTTTGTTTGCAATTTGAATTAAGGTTTAACCTCTGGATCTAAAATTACAAAGGGAAAATGAATAGTTCTCCAAGACCCAGTGAGTTTAGGTTTAATGGAAATTTAGAAAGTACGAATATGGATACAAGATACAAAAAATTTTAAAAAATGCAAGATATAACACGTAATGTATATTTATATATATAAATCAAATAACATAAACAGAATTACAAGTATATTCATATTTTAGGATGAGGGACAATAAATAGTGTAAGTTATAGAATGAAGAAAATAAGAGATGCCAAATGATTTTTTAAGAGGAGAGAGCTATGGGTTCTGGCTAAAGGTTCTAGGAGGAAAGGGAAGAAGGAGAAAAGAGGGAGAGGAAGGCATTGTTTCGAGAGTGAATCTTATTTCTTAAAAAAAAATAATTTTAGGAAAAAAGATGTGAAAAAATGACAAGCTATGTTCAACCTATTTTAAGTCGTGTCCGAGTCATGTTAGTCGTGTGTTAGAGCTAAAAAAAATTTCTTTATTTGAACACGTGTATTTAAGTCTTTTTTTTTTATTTTGACAAATATATCCAAGCCAAATTTTATTTATTTATTTGGACATGTTCGTACGCTTATTAGGTATATTAAGTGTGTCAAATAT
>JASKGM010006339.1:0-11169 GCA_034509205.1 Ceratonia siliqua
CAGCAACAAAATCATGCACTCTATATTTATCACATTCGCTAATGTAAGTGAGTCCTATTCTTGCAGGACAATTAGTTTTAGTTTCAAATCTAGGCCTTTTGTCACCCGTAGTTTCTTTACGAACACCTTCTTTGCAACATACATATCTGCATGGCCTGATTTTCCCATTTTTGCTTTTATTCGACCATCGTTTTCTAACACCAAATCCAACTTTTTCACTATAGTCAACCGAAAATTGCCAAGCCTCCTCTAAATTTTTAAATTCCTTGCCTTCATAAGGCTTCCAATCAACTTCTGAATTATATCTGTTTTAATATAAATAATTAGTGAATATACCGATGCATAAATTTTAAACAAGAAGATACGCAATCATTTTTATCAAAATATTATGAAAAATATTTAAATAGGAAGATATGCACTCATTTCCTTGTTCACATGGTAGAAAAAGAAAATGATGTATTGATATTAAAAAAAATTCAGTTATCTAACTTACGATTAAAATATCTTCAAGCCCAGGTAAAATGACATTTAACTCAAAGTGGGCTGGAGTAACTAGCCAATGTCCAAAAATTAAACACCAATTCAACCAAATAAGTATAGAGTTAACATAATATATAAGCATACCCAAGAAGTCAGAAATCAACCACAAACCATACCATTGTGGTCTAAAAACTAAAAGTTATTCAGACTTACATCAAGCTTGAAATGAACAATCAAAATTTTTCTGATGCTCTAACAAATTGAGCTAAATCATTCAGAAGTCATAACATATGAACTAACAAATTACAAACTTTTTCCAATTACCCACCCTTGAGAGTATACATTTGAGATGTTACTTATTCTTCCTCCATGCACTGGCTCATCTTGTTGATTCTGTGGTTCATTATCGCTTGGACATTCAATTGATTGTGTTTCAGAAACGGACCCCTATAGAAAATTGGCAGCAACACCATCGCTTCTAACAGGAACATTCATATTTGCATGCACTCCTTCCATACAGAGTTATTCCCTTGCTTGCTAACTTAGGTTGCCTCTCTACTATTTTCCTGAACTACAAGATCTCCACACTTGTACCTAAGTGTAATATCTTGTGAGTATTAAAGATAGAAAGAAGAGTTTACAGGGTAAAACAATACCATAAATTATCATCAAACTTTAATTTTGCTTTCTGGGAGTATCATATGATGGAAAAAAGCCCACATAAAACACCGAAAGATTAAAAAGCATCATCAATTAAATCTATAATTTGATAAAATTAAATTCAATAAAAATACATTCATAGATAAAAAAATTAATTTAACAATAATGACCTATAAACTTGTTACAATTTAAATATTTGTAAAATTTTGCCAAAAATGAACAACTAGTGAGTTTATTAGTACAAATTTCATAATTTAGCTATAATTCATTCATTCCTTCTTGCCAGGAGAGTGATTGGGAATTTTGCTTAGGGACCAAAACAAGGATAGGAAATAATACCATGCACCCATGAACCGCAAAAGAAACTACATTCCAGTGATACTAGTCTTACCAAACCAGTGCCAATAGGAAGCCAAATTGAAAAAATTTTAGGCCAAAGCATATTAACACATTCTCAATGGTGACTAAGAAACTTAGAAAACTATATACCTCTCTTGTACCCAGAGAAGCCAAAGCAATCTTTTCCTTGTTTTTTCACATTTAGCACATCAAAGAGCATCAACCAGTCATGTAACTGCAGAGCAAGCACTGGTACAATGGAGATGTTGTAAATACAGAGCATTAATGCATTTGGGAGAGAAATCAAATTGTAGAATGGAAGAAACCTACTGTAAGTTGATGTCGACGATATGTTGCAGCTGGGGGACGGCCACGGTGGTGGGAGGAGACAATGGCCGGTGATGCAGCAGCTGGGGGGAAAGATGACAGAGGAGAAAGTTTCTGGTGAAAGGAAGAAGGAATTTCAGCTGGAGAAAGAACAAAAATTTTGCTACAAGTTAATGTTGGCGATAGGTTGCAGCTGGGGAATGGCCGCCGGAGGTGGGAGGAGACAATGGCCAGTGGTGCAACAGCTACCGGGAAGGAGAAGTGGCCGGTGGTGCAGTAGAGCTAGCGGGAAGGAAAAGGTTTCGGGGGAGAAGGAAGAACGAATTTTAGAAGGGAGGGAACGAAAAGTAAAAAAAAGAAAAAGGAAAAAAATATTATTTTTAATTGATTGTGACACGTGGTGGCAGCATCGTTGCCGTCCAAACAAATAAACGGCCACGATGCGCTTGACGGGAAGCCATCTAGTCAAGCCTTGACTGGATGGGATCCACTCCCAGCAATTCCATATGGTGTTTGCTAGGCTACACCAGTGTCTTTGGGTTTTTTTAATTTATTTTTTGTATAATTTTTATTTTAAGAAAAGAATTAAAGAAAAAAATTTTAAAAATTTAAAAGAAAGTTAAAAAAACTAAAAAAAAAAGAACAAAATGCTTAAAAAAATAAAAAAGTAAAAAAATTAAGGAAAAGGTAAAAAAATTCAAAAAAAAGAGTAAAAAATTCAAAAAAATACAAAAATACAAAAGAAAACAATTAAAGTCAAAATTAGTTTATATTGCATAAAAAGTTACTAATGATCGGAAATATTTAGTATATATACTAATAAAACTTGGTTAGCATGAGATAAAATGCTATTTAATTAAGAAAATTCTTTTATTACTAAAAAAAATTGAAGGTAAAGATGAAAATTCATATTGCAACAGCAATATAATTCATATAATTACTCAATAACTCGACGTAAAATTTATTAGAATCAAGCATGCTTGTGGACTTATGCAGCTTGCTTGCCTATATTGTTGTAGAATTCTTAGTTCATGTGTTTTAATATTTGTTTTCAAGTATTTGATGAATATTATGTGATGTTTTAGAACAATTATATTGTGATGAATCTTCATCAATTACACATTATAAAAGTTATGGAAATTAGTAAAATGATTATATATTTTTTTTTATAATAGCAATATTTCTTAAGCCATTAACTTTGATATATAAGATATTTTTTATCCACCCCATTGCTAATCCTATTTTGGGTAACATGGAACAATCAATAGTTACTTTTAGTACTTTCTAATCAATCGATTACCTGCTAATCACCACAAACAGTGTTACATCATGGGTACTACATTACTGATTGGCCTTATTCTGCATAACATCTGGATGGCAAGGGATAAAAGGTTGTTTGAAAAATAAAATAATGACTCCAGAAGAGGTTTTATCTTTGATTCAGAGGCGGTGTAAGAATTGTTCCGTTAACAATTTCAAACCATACCAGACAGCCACATATATATCATTATCAGGCAGTTAGGAACAATGAATTTGGAACCTCTGTTCCCCATGCTGCAAGAATGTCTATTTATATTGGCAGAGAAAAAGTTTGCCAAAAGATTGTTCGCGAAAATATAACACAAACGCAAGTATATTGAGACAAGTAATAAAGACTGAGAGAGTATCGTTCTCACAATAAATTATTATTAATTTATTAAGTACTAAAATTGTGTTCCTCAATTATTTTCTCGTCCCCAGAGTAGTGTGGGAGGCGGAGGGTGCTGTTCTCTTATTCCGTTTCGAAGCAACCATGGCAGAAGATTTGGAGCTATTATGGTACTGTTTAAAGCTTACTAGAGGGAGGGGTTGTGGAGGTGGATGCAGGGCTGGTCGAAGGAGAAGGGAAACAAATGTTAGTGGGTAAAGTTATGGGAAGGAAGGGAGTTACCTTGGAGGCTATGCAGGAAACTATGAATAGGGCCTGGAACTGTAAAATGCCTGTCATTCTAAAATTACTAGGAAACAATATCTTCTTATTCTATTTCGACTATGCGGGAGATGAAGAGGATTATGAAAGGTACTCCATAGGCTTTGATAAAAACCAACTTGCATTTTAACCGTTTAGTCCATTGGTGAGTCCTTTGAAACTATCGTTCTCTTTTGAGAATTTCTGGGTGAGAGTTCATGATGTTCCATTGGTTTTTCTCAATAAAAGGTCGGTTGAAAGAATTGGGAATATGATTGGGGAATTTGTGGATACTGATGTGGATTCAAAAGGAGGTTCATGGGGTTCTTCTCTGCGCATAAGGATCAGGATCGATATTACACGTCCTCTACGCAGGGGAGTGTTTATGACGCCGTCTTCTGGAAGCCAAAAATGTTGGTTCTGGGTGAGATATGAAAGATTGCCAAACTTTTGTTACTGTTGTGGAAAGTTTGGCCATGGAGAGAAAGAATGTGAAACATATGTGGGGCATGATAATGAAAAGCCGTATGGTGACTGGTTGAGAGAAAAAGGATCATTTCGAAGGTTAGCCAGTCAAACACAAAGTAATGGGGAAGATCAATCCGGTATGTCGGAGTTGAGACAAGGAGAGAAGGAACTGGATTAGTAGAGGGGTGACATGAATAAAATGACGTTAGTGGAGGGGTCAGGGTAGGGGTTGGATAAGATGGATGAGGTGAATGGAGATCTATTCGGCAAAACAGAGGTGGGTAATAAAGTGGTGCAGTAGGGTGGTAGTTCTCGGGGATTGGAAGTGGTTCAGAAAGTAATACCTCATGCTCATGGTAATGGGGTAAACGGTTCTTCTTGGAAGACATTAGCAAGGAAAGGCGGGGAAAAGAATATTGCTATACAGATGCAAAAACAGGGAAAGAGAAAGATGACAGGTTTTGATGGAGGAGTGGAGAAGAGGGCTATAGAGTTAACATTGGAGTACGCTGGGAAGGAGATGAGGGTAGAGGCGGTGGTTGCAGGCCAACCCCGTCGACAGCCATGAAAACCTTATCTTGGAACTGCAGGGGGCTTTGGAACCCTTGTGCAGTTTGTGTGCTGACTGCTGAGTAGATTAATTTAGAAAAATCGACCCGAGTTTGTTTTCTTATCGAAAACCAAGTTATTTTAGCATGAAGCTGTTAGAGTCAAGAATAGAATTGGGTGGCCTAGTGGTGTTTTTGTAGATTATGTGGGAAGAAGGGTGTGTTTGGCATTATTATGGAAGGATGAGGTGGAAGTGTCACTGCTGACCTTTTCTATTGGGTATATTATATGGAAGTTGTGGAGGAATCTAAGACCAGGTGGAGGTTTACAGGTTTTTATGGTAATCCTGTTACGCATTTATGGGATCAATCATGGAAACTTCTTCGTTTCATAGCAAATCAGTCCCGGTTGCCTTGGTTATGCTGTGGTGATTTTAATGAGATCTTATGCTCGCATGAAATACTAGGTTGTTGTAGGAGATCCTAATCTCATATGGATTTTTTTATATCAATTCTGGATGCTTGTGGTCTTCGGGACTTGGGTTTTGAGGGGGATCATTTCACCTGGAACAATGGGAGAAATGGTGATGCTAATATTCAATTAACGTTGGATCGTGCAGCGGCATCTTCGGCATGGTTTTCTTGTATGCAATCGTATAAGGTACTGCATCTAACTATGCCTGCTTCGGATCATGTTCCTCTTTTAATTTCTTGTTCAAGTTTGGGTGTTGTGTAAAAGGGGAGGCCTATATCACGTTGGTTTTTTTTTTAAATCAATGTGGACTAGGCATCCAAACTGTGAGAGAAAGGTAACAAATGGATGGTTCCCTGAGAGAGGAGCTAGTTCTTTAAAGGGGGTTTGTTGGAAGATATAAAAAAATAGCTCAGTGTCTGCAACAGTGGGACAGATTTGAATTTGGTGAGGTGGAAAGGAAGTTAAGGCATCTTGAAGATTAGTTAAGGAGTTACAGGGGCTCTCTACTTCTCAAGAAGTGAAGGTAAAAAAGCATTTAATTCTGAATGAAATAAATGAGCTGCTTAGAAGGGAGGAGCTTTTATGGAAACAACGCTCAAAGGTGCACTGGCTACAGGAAGGTGATAGGAACACAATTTTTTCACAATAAGGCATCGATGAGAAAGAAGAAGAACACTATAAAAAGGTTAAAAAATGCTGATGGGGAATGGAAGACAGGGGAGGTTCATTTGGTAGACATTGCTGTGAATTATTTCTCTTCGTTATTCAAGTCGTCATCTCCTAATATTTCTGAAGAGATGCAAGAAGTGGTTCAACCAAAGGCAACTGATGAGATGAATGATTTTTTATCAAGATCTTATTCGCCTGAGGAAGTTAGGACATCCATTTTTATGATTTTCCCACAAAATCTCCCGGACCCGATGGTATGCCTCCACTATTTTTTCAAAAATAATGGCATGTGGTAGGGGAGGATGTTATTCATTCTGTTCTTAATTTTCTTAATGATGGGGTTTTTTACTCAAATGTTAACCATACTCATATTGTGTTGATTCCAAAAATTGATAATCCTGAAATTATGTCTCAATTCTGCCCTATTAGCATGTGCAATGTACTGTATAAGATTATTTCTAAGGTGCTTGCCAATAGATTAAAAGTCATTTTATCCGGTATTATTTCGGAATATCAAAGTGCTTTTGTTCCTGGCAGACAAATAACTGATAATGTCCTAATAGCTCATTAATTGATTTATACAATGAAGAACAAAAGGCTTGGTAAGAGAGGCATGATGGCTCTGAAACTAGATATGAGTAAAGCATATGACAGGGTAAAATGGGTTTTTCTGAAGTTCTTGATGAAGAAATTGGGTTTCATGATCAGTGGATTAAATTGGTTATGGCTTGTGAATCCTCAGTATCTTTTTCTATTATTCTAAATGGGTCTCCATATGGCCATTTAACTCCTCAGAGAGGGATTAGACATGGCGATCCCTTATCTCCATACTTGCTTATTTTGGTGGCTGAGGGTCTATCGACTTTACTCAAAAGAGTGGAATCTCTACAAATGATTCAAGGGTGTAGGGTTAGTAGAGTTGCTTCGGAGGTATCTCACCTATTTTTTGTAGATGATAGCTTGCTTTTTACTAGAGCCAAGCAGGAAGATGCTGCTGAAATTCTGAGATTACTGCAAGTGTGTGGGAAAGCATCAGGGCAGCAAATTAATTTGGACAAATCTGTAATCTTCTTTAGTCCTAATTGTGAAGAGTATGTGAAAAAATAGGTAATGGAGACGTTGGGAGTTAATGTTGTGGCTTCCAATGAGGCTTATCTGGGGTTACCAACCAGGATTGGGCAATCACTTTTTTCAAAGTATTAGGGAGAGGGTGTGGAAAAGACTACAAGGGTGGAAGGAAAAATTGTTATCTAAATGAGGTAAGGAAGTTCTAATTAAGGTTGTAACTCAAGCTATTCCCACATATGCTATGAGTGTGTTTAAGCTGCCCTTAAGCTTGTGCAGAGATATTACTAATATGATGGCAAGATTTTGGTGGGGGGAAAATGTAAATTCCTCCAAAATTCACTGGATGAGTTGGGCAAGAATGTGTAAGCCTAAATCCCATAGAGGTATGGGGTTTTGAAACCTTGAGAATTTCAATTTGGCTTTATTAGCAAAGCAGGGATGGAAGATAACAACTCCCCAGATTCTTTATGTGCTAGAATTTTAAAGGCAAGGTATTTTCTTGCTTCCTTGTTTATAGAAGCTTTACTTGGCAATTCTTCATCTTTTACTTGAAGAAGCATTTTGGAAGGTCGTTCTTTACTCTTCAAAGGCCTTCAGTGGAGGATTGGTTTGGGTTCTTGTGTAAGGGTTTGGGATGACCCTTGGATTCCAATCAAGTGGAGGGTTTAAACCTATTCCTGTTTTGAGATCGGTGGACCCTAATTTGTTGGTGAGTGACCTTATTGACCCAATAAGTAGAGGATGGAAAAGAGAGAGGCTTGCTGTCTTATTTTTTGCCTCATGAAGTTAATGCAATCTTATCGTTACCTTTAGGTTTTTAGGAGAAGAAGGATTCTCTGTTTTGGCATTATGATCCCAAGGGGACTTTTTCTGTAAAGATTGCTTATCGGCTGGCTATGGATGGCAGGAAAGGTTCTAGGGATCCAGTATTAGCATTTCAAGGGGTGGGTTGGAGAGCTTGTGGAGAAAATTATGGAAGTTGAAGTTGCCATAAAAAATTAAGATCTTTCTTTGGAGATTAGTAAGTGATATTTTACCAAATAAGCCTATCTGGTGAAGAAAAAAATAATGTGTGATGTTGGTTGTAGCTGCTGCAATGAAAAGTGTGAATCATTGATGCATGTGTTTCTTCATTGCCATGTTGCCCAGATGGTTTGGCGAGAAATGGGCTATTTGACAAGGTGTATTCTCTTTGTAGGGAATCAATGAATGATTGATGTGCTGATAAGCTGTTTGCTTTCCCAATGGATATGTTGTTGTGATGCTATGTTCTGTTATGGTTTATTTGATAGGAGAGAAATTTATGTATTTATGGAAACCTTTGTAAGACCCCTTCTGAGATGATTATGGTTGCTGAATCTTTCTGGGAAACATTCATTCGAAGCAAATTTGATTTTGGGAGCAGGGAGAGCGAACCATGAGGTAAGTGTTTCTTCCCTGAAGTGGCGCGCCCTCTAATCGAATTTCTAAAACTTAATGTGGATATTGCTGTGTTTGATGAATTGGGTATAGGTGGGATGGGTATAGTGGTGTATAATGAGCATGTGGATTGTTTGTTAGCTGCATCAAAACCTTGCCATTTTTATTTTCCTCCTTCTCTGATGGAAGCTTGGGCGCTAAGGGAGGCTATCTTGATTGCTTGGAGCATGCTTTTCTTTGATTGTGGTGGAATAGTCTTATTTAGGGTGTTTCAGATCAATCTGAGATTGGAATTGTGTTAGAGTATATTACAGAGTTATTAATCTCTTTTAGATAATACTTTTTCTCTTGTATTTGTCGTGTTAGCAATATAGGGCCTATTTGGAATAGTTTTAAAAAATTATTTTTTTGTTTTATGAGAACAAAAAAAACTTGTTTGAGTAAGTGTTTTCATCAGTTGTTTTTAAAAACTACTTCCGAAAACAATGACTAGAAAACAAAAAATAGAGAACAACTTTTTTGTGTTTTGGCTTGTTTTTGTCCTTTGTTTTATAAAAAACATGAAAAACATTTTTACCTATTTTTTATAGTTGTTCTCAAAAATTATTTTAAAAAGCAATAAAAAAAAAACTGTTCCAAACAAGCCTTACCTATCGACTTGCCAATTGGTCGTAACGACTTGATGATGTTGTGGTTTGGGTAGAGGATTATCCGCCCTTCATCTCTAATGTTCTAGTATCCGATAGTGTTGGTGTTTAATGGATATCTTTTTCTTTTCAAAAAGAGAAAAAAGAAAGCGATTTAATTGAAAGCTAAAAGATTGACTAGAGACGAAATTTACTAATTGAAAAAGCTTAGGACTATAATTTTTTTCCATATCTGATAGTGTTGGTGTTTAATGGATATCTTTCTCTTTTAAAAAAAAAAAAAGCGATTTAATTGAAAGCTAAAAGATTGACTATGGACAAAATTTACTAATTGGAAAAGCTTAGGACTACAATTTTTTTCCACACTTCATCGGTCTCAATTCTCTCCCTAATTCTCTCAGTTAATTATCTCAATTACCAGTTAGGGTTTTTATGCATCCAATTATCTATTCCAAAATTAAATGAAAATATCCCTAATTAGAATCACCCTATATCTATAAGTAATCTCTAACTTCAAAGTTCATTAAGTTCAATTCTCTTTCATTGAATGTATGTGTTGTGCCAATATACTCCTATCCTACACAAATTCACCGCTTCCCCTAAATGAATACACGTCCATCTATTCAAGGCAAACCGCAAATCCTTTTTCTACAGCACCTAGGGTTCCTTAATTTATTCTAATAAATGGCTAGTTAATTAGAAGCAATAAATACAAAATAAAAGAAGCAATTAGGTAATGACTGAGATTTATTGGAAATCAAATCAATTTGGATTACATGTGGGTTCTAAATTGTATTCCTAGTATAAAAGATCTACTCCATCATTGAAGTTGCAAACAACATGTTCAAAAGAAAAGCTAACATAAAAAAATCTTAGAGATAATAAGACAAGTTTAGAAATAAAATGGCTGAAGTTAGTAGTCCCTTTCTCCTTGCTTCTCCTCTTCCAAAGCTCCTCCATAGGCTATTCTCTCGAGTTCCACACTTAGTTTCTTTTTATTTGCGTCAAAAGGTTTATTAGTGATAAATTTTTAGCTTTTTAAGTGACTCTGTCAAGTGGGGACTGCGGCTTCAAGGTACCAGAGCCACAACTCAAGGATATGGAAATTGTCTCTAAGAAATAGTCGTTAGTGTTGTGGTGCTAGACATTTTGAGTTACTTGTGCTGTAGTGCTAAGTAGTGGGCTTTACGACTCTGAACTCTCTTACTTGGCTCTGTAAGTTGCAGCATTGGGTGATGGACGTTGTGGCGCCTTCCTCTCTGACTTGGCTCTGGAAATTAGCCGAGCTTCTCTTCTGGAGCTGCAGCTTCAATTATTGGGCACATCAACTATTTTCTGACTAGATTTAAGCCCAAAAATGCTTTGTTTGCTTTCTACTTTGTTGCTTTCTTTTCTTGCATGAAAAACACTTAGAAAACCAAATCTTTTGCTCACGATATGATAAAAACAAAGCTCAATCAACTACTTAGAGGCCTAAATATATTAATAAATCCACATATATCAAAGATGTTACTTATTTCTTGCAATGGATAACCATAATACTTAGGTGCTATGGTGGAAACACATAAGACACTCGTCTTCATTGGCTTCCATTTTGGAGGGTTTTTGTCAGACTCTTGTCAGGATTCCAGATGGAAGTCTTTCAGTCTTTGGAGATTGGAGTTCTAACGTTAGCTGGGGAATGACGCTAAAGAATGGCCAATATATCACTAACGAATAAATAGTTATGTATAATTATATTTATATAATACTTACTAGAAACTAGAAGTTCAAGGAACCGATAAAAAAAATCGATGAATTAAGGACCAATCAGAAAAATCGTTCGGTTTTTAGAAGAAGATAGAGATAACTCAGATCAGGGAAGAAGGAGAGGAAAATGAGGGAGGGGGAAGAAGGGGACGATGGGGAAGAAGAGAGAACGCAGATCTTGATCTCCTTGAAAGTTTTTTTTTTTTAAACCCACCTGTCATTCTTCCTCATTGAAATCAGATGCATGAAGTAAAAGGGTAAAGAAGAGAGAAATAAATGAGAAGGGAATGCTATTAGAAGAAAAGGAAAGGAGATGGGGAGAGGAAGACGAAGACGAAGGGGCATGGAAGACGAAGGAGTTGGGAGGATGTG
>JASKGM010006341.1:0-11168 GCA_034509205.1 Ceratonia siliqua
CTACTTGAGCTTGAGGACCTTGTTTCAATAGGGCATGGACAAAAGTTTAACCCTTATTTTAAAAATAAAGTTGGCCTATGATTTAAAATTTAAAACATAACTAGGCTAGGTTTGCTATGTTTAACATATAAATATTTCCTCTTACAAATTTCAAGTTATATTATGTATGCTTTGTAATTTTAAGCTATTAAATGTTGTAAAATGACTTGATGCTTTATAATTTCAAGTTAGTGAGTTTTTTATTTTTTATTATATTAAACAGGTTGAGCCCACATTTCTAATTTAAAAATAGGATTGGGGTTGGGCTCAAAATTTATATTTAAACAAGGTCTTACTAGGTATGAGCTTGCATAACATTTGTTCTTACTCACGTGTATTATGTCACATTATTTGTGCAATATTTAGTGGTCATTAAACCATAATTCAATTTTTATTCTTGTGTTAATGGATTGTTAATGTCCTTGGTGAAATGACATTTAAAAACAATATTATTTTCAGGTCCTTAATTCATGCAATTTCTAACCGCATTTATCATAACTGAGAATTGCTACTAAATTAAAAAAATTCATAAAGAAGTTTGTGTTTCATCTTTTTGCTATGGTTCAATGTTAGTAATATCTTTACTTTTGCTATTTTGCACTCTTGTAGTGTAGATAATTTGTGTATTTGGTTTACATGTGGTATCAAAGTAATTTATCCTCTACCTAGCCTTGAATATCACTATTATTGTTGTCCAAATTTCAAAGTTTTAAACTACTTATTTTGATTGTAGTGTTCCAAAATGTGTTCATGAAAAAAATTTGCATTATAGAACATAGAATAGCATAATTAAAAAGGAAAAAAGTTGTATGCGTATGAAAAAGCATGAAAATGAAGGAGTAGGAATTTATTGTATGTTTACTCTGTTGGTGATCTGGAAAAACTGGTAAAGCATATGTTGGAAATAAAGCAAGTTGAAAAAATAGATTAGGAAAAATGTTAAGTAATGGACAATGGCAAATTTTCCTAGCACCTGCTTCTCTTAATTTCATGGTTTGGACAAATTAAAGTTGCTCAACGTAGTTCAACTTTTCTAATATTTTTTTAATTCTTATTTTCATTGTGTTCATCTCTTAGTAAAAAATTATATGTTTTTGTATTTTAATATCTTTTGTAAAATATTATAAATTTGTTTGATTTATGTTAAAATCATTATTCAAAAAAGTTTAAATCCTATCCAACATTTGTCCACTGTTCCAAATATTACTCCACTACTACTCAAGGTTGTGCCTACCAATTCAATCAACAGACTCTAAGAGTATGGGTAGAGCTGAAGGTAGTTCACAAGTAACTTGATTTGAAAAATATTAGAAATTGAAAGGATAAGTCATACCGACTCAGTGAATGGAAGAAATATTTACTAAGAGATGCATAAACTTTCAGGTTTAAAGTGCATTACCGTTAAAATTATCATACTTAAAATACTGCTTCAATACGTTGTGGTAATTTTTATTAGTCATTTAATTTAGCATTAATTTTCTTTCTTCCTTATTAGTTGATTAATATTAGAGTAGTGGTTTGCTTTATAATTTGGTGTTTAGTTAGTTGCTCTTTGATTAATTAATTTCAGTAATTTAATTTAATTGTTAGTTTTATTGTTTTATATTTTAAGCTTTTATTTTTCTTGCATTAATCAAAACCCCAATTCATAAATCTAGTTCATAACCAGTGCCTTTTTATTTTTATTAATAGTTATTTTCTTTTACTTTCGAGTTTGGATTTAAGTAACTTTCTTGAGGAAACGATCTAGGAATTTTATTCTTAATTATTATTCAACACCTTCCTACACTTGGGATAACCTTTGTGTTGTTCATTTTTTAAGGAGTCACTGGTGTGGTGAGCTAAACAGAGACCCATTCTTTCTTCGATATTTCATAGCCATTTCTGAGTTTTGTGATTTCCCCATTCCCTCTACAATTAGTATTGTCTACATGTTGATATTTCATAGCCATTTCCCAGTTTGCTAATCAATAATAAAAAGAATAAAATACTTCAATCTCTCTTTTATTTTGGTAATATTATATATATATATATATATATATATATACACACACATCCTCTTTATTTATTTGTGTATGATTTGGCTTTTATGTATCAAACTAATATTTTAAGAACGTATGACAAGGATATTTCAATATGTGTCACTTAAACTTAATTTGTCACTTACTAAGCAAGTCATCATTTTTCATTAATTTCACACAGTTAATGTTTAAAAAAATTTTTTTAAAAAAAGAAATAAAATGATTATTAACAGCACCTATCAAAAAAGAATCAAAATTCTTTTATGTTAGGAGAAAACATAATATTATTATGTTCAAAGACAATAAATAGATACAATATATAATTTATTACATAATTAATAAGTTTTACTTATAGTTATTTGTTTATAAACTCATATATTATATTTATCTTTCTCCCAAATGGATTATTATATTCTTCATTAGAAAAATACTTCAATCACCATCTTTGAATCTGAACCCAATCACCATTTCATGGGCACATCCGTGGGTTACTATATTTATTAATTATTGATTCAATTTAAATGCGGCACTCAATCGTTGATTCACTTATTTGATATATATATATATATATATATATATATATATATTAATGATGATATATAAAAGTTGATTAATTAATAATTTCAAATTAAGGCAAAAAATTATATGTTTTTGTATTTTAATATGTTTTAGTAAAATATTATAAATTTGATTGATTTATGTGAAAACCATTCTTGAAAAAAGTTTAAAAAATTTATAAACTATAATTTTCTTTAAGAAATTAAGAATTTGGAAAATAAAAGTTTACAGAATTTAGATACAAATTAACAAAATAATTATATTTTTTAATAAAAGAATTTAAATAATGACCTATCTAACTATTGTTTAATATGAAAGTAACGTTACAATTTGGCCAATCTTATGGTACACGCATTGTATGATGGCATCGATGATGTGGTGTATACATTATCATTAAATAAATGTTATTTTTTATCTAATGATCATAGGAGTAATAATTTAGAGCCCAACTCGTTGGGATACTTAAATCTAGACTTTTTACGGACTTCATATTTAAACCAAAGGATCAAATATGCACAAAATTTAACCTTTATTTTAAAAATAAGACTAGCCTAACCCGGGTCAGCCTTGTTTTAAAATGACATGAAATCAATAGTAAGAAAAATATAAAGTATAAAAAGCAAATTGTATCAACCAGGTCAGTTCACCTGTTCTTAGTGAATTTTGATTAATTTTATAACTTTTTAATCAAGTCACCAATCTTTTATTCATATCTTGTAAACTTAATTAAACAAAATGCAAAATCTAATTAAAAAATACAGATTAAAAGTCTATTGGGTGCGTTTAACTCTTTATTTAATATTAAACTAATGAATAGAGTGCTGCCTTTATATTCAAGACTCGAAACAATGTAAAATAAAGTGGATTAATTAGACGGTAACAAAATGATGTTGAGAACGTAGCCCATCATACATTTATAAAAAATAAATTCTCTTGCTCCAATACTTTTCAAATTGGGTGTTAAGAATTATTTATTTTTAAATTTTAAAATAAAAAAATTTAAATTTAAAGTTGATTGACACACTAATATATTATTCACTTCGTTTCAAATCATCTGTCGTTTTAGGAGTTTTATTTTGTTTCAAATTATCTGTCATTTTATATTACCAATGAAACATTTATTATTATTTTTTTAATTTTATCCTTATTTATTGTTACCTTCAATGAAGTAATCAGAATTTAATTGATTTTAATAAGGGTAATTTAGTCTAATACAACTATTTGTTGCTACAATTGAGACTATTTAATAGTTTTCTTAATTCTTGTGCCACTATCTTAAACGACAGATAATTTGAAACGGAAGGAGTAATATGTATTATATGTTTAGCTACTTTTATATATTATTTCATGTATTTATTTAATTTTTATATATTATATCATTAATACATAACATCATAAAATAGAATATATATATATATATATATATTAATTATAGTTGAATTAGTAAAATGTGAACTGCTCACTCTGTTAATTTAATTATTGGCCTGATTTTTAAAACATTAAAATTATATATTTATTTATTAAATAAATTATATTTTATCCTCTATGATTTGACCCAAAATAAATTAGCTAGTTTGTATCGATGGGTTTATAACATATAATTGAATCTCCTTGTGGTTTGTTCCATGAGTGCAACCACCTTATGGTATTCTAAAGAGAACAAGGAATAGTTGAAGAAAACATAAATTATTAATTTTAAATGTGATGTCATATGAAAGATTAGTTGTATTTAAATAATTTAATCAGCAACACTAAACACTTGGATGAAATTTATAAAAATATTATGTTTGATCCTTATTTTTTAATTCTCATTATATTCAGTTATTTTTTTCAAATTCAACCCAAAACAACTTAAAAAACTTCAATTTACAATTAATTTCTCCCAAATTAAGAAAATTTTCTACATTTTATGCTTAATAAAAGGAAAGTCTTATTCTAATTGTTCTATTTTATACCTATTTTTTTGAATTGTGATTATATTTAGTAAATTCTCCCAATTCAACCCAAATCATGTCACAATTACTGGAAATTCAAAACCATGTTTTTTTTTCTATGACCTCCTGGTTTATGTGTCTACTAAGTAACTTAGTCTTCTTTAGCTCTCAAGTCAAAACCATGAGTGTACTAACTTGTCTTCTTAGAGTTCCATTAATTAGTTGCTATGTCTTACGTGTGTACTAGCTGATGCTGCATAAGTCTTAGTCTACAACTAATGAAATGATTGAGATGTGGCTGATGTTTATAGCCCTTTCTTCTCTTCACTCCTCATGTAGAAGGCATCATGTGACAATTGTATTTGGAAATGACCATATTAATTTCCTTGTATTGTTTTACTATTATTCCTAATTCATAATCATACTTTTTAACTATGGTGTTATCTAAATATGCAAATGCAAGTGTACGCTATCATCTAACAAGTAATAAATTGAAATTGATAAATAGCGTATCGTTTTCATGAAGATTTGCCACTAAACTGTTAAGTATTAAAATTATCCTTCTCAACCTTAATCAAACCACTTACTCTTAATTAAATAAATTAAGGGAAAAGAAACAACAATAAATCTAAAGCAATCAACTCAGAGATGAATATCACTAAGTTTGACAAGCCTAGGACTACAATCTTCCCTTACACTTCATAAGAATCAATTTCTTCCTCATCCACTAAATTAATTATCCCGATTGTTAGCCAAGAGCCTTAATTTATCTAAAAGACTCTTCTGATGGTCAATTACAAATATCCTTAATCAAATGTACCCTATATTCCTATGAGATACTATTAATCAAGAATTCATTAAGTTCAAACTATTTCTATAGCTACACATGCCATGTAAGCATATTCCTATCTTATATGATCTCAAGGCTTCCTCTCATTGATCATATGTCTCTCCACCCCAGCCAAAACCCCAAAATCCTTTTCCTAAAGTTCTTAGGGTTCTCAAATTCAATCCAATTAATGGCCAGTCAATTAGAAGCATTAAGCACAAATAGAAAAAATAATCAAACATTAATCAATTGAAATAAATGAGAAATAGAATCAATTCAAACTACATGTGGGTTTCAATTGTAATCCTAGATGAAAAATTTACTCCGTTAAAAGAGTTGTAAAAACAAGAGTCAAAGATACAACCAACATAAAAAATTCCAAAGATGAAAAGTAGAGAGAATTAGAAATAAAATAATGATATCCCAAAATTCATGATCTCCTAGCTTCAAGCCTCCAAGAACTCCTTCATAGTCATGAAATTTTGTCTCTGAACTTAGCTCTTTCTTTTCCAAGTCGAATGTCTCTTGTTCTAGTGAATTTACTGATATTTATGACATTTGACACATGGGGGCTGCGACTTCAGCTTCCTTAAGCTGTGGCTTGAAGGGCTGGAAGTTTGTACAAGAATTAACCACTAATGTTGCGACTTGTCCTCCTGGGTAGACTACAATGTTTACAAACAAATGGTGATTGATGCTGCTGGATGATCACTAATTGAAGAGCCTTACCTAAATGCACAGAGATTTTTTGATATGTTGGCAGTAACACAAGCTCCATTGTGGGATGTGTGTCAGAAGTTATCAAAGTTATTAATGACAATTAATAGTCTAAGCTAGAAGAGTGATCATAACATGATGGAGAGTTGTTTTAATCGCATGGTATATATAATGAATGATGCAATGCCAAGTTATAATCAGATGCCTCTTAATTTTTATCATGCCAAAAATTCAGTGAAAAAATTGGGCTTGAGTTGTATAAAGATTGATTGATGTTCTAATGGATACATGTTGTATTACAAGGACGATGAGAATGAGAGGAATTACAAATTTTGTGGGATGAAACGTTATAAAATTTCCACTCATAAGGGTATTGTTAAAGAAACCCCCTTAAAATGGATGTGGTATTTTTCAATTGTTCCAAGGCTACAAAGACTTTATTGGTCAATGGCCACTGCATAACACATGAGATGGCACTGGGAGAATCTAAGAGAGCCTAGTATCTTATCTTATCCATCAACGAAGAAGCATGGATTTTCTTCGTATGAGTAGTTTGAAAAATTTTATTTGTGTTGTCCTGTCATTTTGACTCTTTACAACCTTCGTCCTTGGATGTGCATGAAAAGATAAGTTATGTTTCTAACCATAATCATTATGGGTCTATCTAATGCAAAAATTAAGATTGATGTATACCTGCAACCATTAATAGATGACTTAAAAATGTTATGGAAAGAACGTGTGAAAACTTATGATGTGTCATTTCAGCAAAATTTCATGATGAGGGTTGTTTTGATACAGACTATCAATGATTATCCTACATAGGAATGTTGTCTGGTTGGATGACTGTTGGAAAAAGATCTTGCCCATATTGTATGAAGAGGTTTAAGGTGTTCTCTCTCAAACATAGCAGAAAGACTTTCTTTTTTTATTGTCACATGTAATTCATGCTCATGGATCACCCATATCAAAAGGCATGAAATGCGTACAAAAAAAATTGTGTGGAGTCCTCATTGCCACCTCTGCGCTTATCCAAAGAAGAAATATGGCAACGCATCAAACACTTACCTAACATATAAGAGTCTTAAATATCTAATCCGTTTGGGTATGAGGTGGATCAACATTTGACCAAAAGGTCTATATTTTGGGAATTGCCTTATTGGAGAACACATTTTCTTCATCATAATGTCGATGTGATGCATGTAGACAGGAATGTGTTTGTTGCATTATTTGACATAGTCATGGATGTGAAGGGTAAAACCAAGGATACACCTAAAGCTAGGTTAGACTTAAGCTAAACTTTGTAGATGAAAAGATCTACATCTACAAGATGTTGGGGGTGGTAGACTCAAGAAACCTAAAGAACAATATGTATTAACCAAGCAACAACGGGTAGTTGTTTGTCAATGGGTTAAAGATTTAAAGTTACTTAATGGTTATGTAAGTAATTTTGGTAGGAGTGTTGATATGAGGGAAGCTTGTCACGTTTTTATGCAACGCCTGCTCCCAATTGCTTTTAAATTGTTATCGAAGCCCATATGGAATACACTTGTTGAGTTAAGTTAATTCTTTAGAGAATTGTGCTCAATGATGTTGAAGGTTGATCAATTGTTTGTGACGGAGACTAATATTCCCATTATCTTATGCAAATTGGAGCAATTTTTTCCTCCAAGCTTCTTTGACTCAATGGAGCACTTGTCCATCTACTTGTCATATAAAGCCAAAGTTAGAGGTCCTGTTCAATATTGGTGGATATATCCATTTGAAAGGTTGTTTCTTTTGATTTTTTAACACATTATACCTTTTATTGAAATAATTTGATTTCTATAATCATACTTTGTGTCACATTCCAATTAGGTTCTTACACACCTTTAATGTCACACCTCAGTCTTGGGTAGGTGACCGGCGCAGGAAACCACTAATAAGATGGTGCCTACAAGCCTTCACATGTACAGATGCACTAATAATGACACAACACCAGACAATATGCAAGACTTTTTTTTTCAACACAAGACCATGCACAATCTAATCCAAATGTCCAAATCATGGTTGTTACTCCATTTGTCTTCCAGGAATACCTACATATAAAGCTGGAGGAAAAATAAGGGAGGGGTGAGTCACAGATTCAGTGAGATAGAAAATCTCTACCCGAAGGTACAAGTTTGAAAATAAAGATAATACATACTTCAATATGTTTATCCCAATAAGAGTACATGAGGTATGTAAACATTAAGTTTTAAATAGAGAAAATTGAAATTACATTAATATTATATCTTTACCAGAATGTGAATCAAGTTAGAGCTATCAAAGGAATTTAATCTAGTTTCAAGTCAATATCTGATTTTTATTTAGAACAGAAATCGAATTATGATCATCAAGTAAGTCAGATCTTAACGTGACAAAATATTTGTGAAAAAGAAATATTTTTAGATTGTAATGCCTTAAATTTGTAACTAGAAAACCAAAAAAAAAAAAGAAAGAGAACGAATACATGTGGGTGTGGGGGTCTCAACATAAATAACCTAAAGAATAGGGACTAAATTACAAAATTCAACTTTTAATAATTGTAAAAAGGCCCCCTCCCATTAAAATGGCAAAAACCCCAAAATTCATTTTCATTTTTCCCCTTTCCTTCGTCAGCGCCTCCTGTATCAGCCAAGAGAATTTTCATGCCTCTCCCTCTCGCGTTTTCCTCCTCTGCTCTCCGATAATCGTCGCTCAAGCCACTGCCACCATCCCTGCCACCGAGGAGTATCCTCATTTCTGCCAGCCACCAGGGCTCTACCTTTTCTGCTACTATCGGTGGGTGTGCTACCATAACCAAGAGTAAATTCTCCTGCAAAACATCATCTACAACAGCCACGGTTTAGGGGTTCTTCTCCCTTCCTCTACAAGGTAATTCTTCATCCACACGTGAGGCAAGGATTCAAGTATTGTCGCTAAAATTCTTTAAGGTTTTTTGTGTCCAATTTAGAAGGAAACAAATTCTGATTTTGGGGTAAATTTTGGGGCTTTTGAAATTCCTTTTGACCAAGTAAATGATAATTTAAGTTAACCCCCCACAATGCTTGATGTGATATGTTCAGTATCCCCTGCTCCCTTGCTCAAATTCATGAATTATTATTGGTTAGTTAGACTTAAATTTTGGATGCACACCAATTTTTTGATAAAATGCCAAAGAGAAAACTATGTTAATTTCATACCTTACTCCTTAGACTACTATCACGATGGTAGTTGAAGATTACTGTAAATCACTACTAAATGGCGAATATTTCACTCCATATATATATACACATGAAACTCAAACACCTTTTAATGGTTGTGAAGTCAGAAGTTAAATTATAATATAATTCTTATTCAAGCATGGTTGAGCTCAAAAATCATAATTATGTAAGTTAAGTCCTCCCCTAGTTATTATAGTCATAATAGAAAAGTAGCAATAGACTTAGTACACTGATGGATTATGCATATATGGTTGCATATAGTCTTGTCCAAAATCAACCCATTGGAACCAACTCAGTCTTAAAGTAGAAATATTTGGAGCTTGATTGTTAAGTCTCCAAATTTAGCAAGGTGAGTGGATTCTTACTTTTCTCTTGATGTCTAAATTGTTAAATTTTATCTTGTGGTTAAATGATTTTATTTTAGTATGAATTGGAAGTAGTTTTGAGAAAGTTATATATATGTGTGTGTGTGTGTGTGTGAAACTTATTATCATGTTTCACAGTATGAAAAATATCTTAATATTGATATTGTGAAAGTATGAATGGTATGAGAATTATGTAAGTAATTTAGAACTGTATTCTGGGATCCGTAGTAGAGTGGTGGTAGAACCACTAGGTGCACGTAGGTCACAACCTTTATCAGTTGAGGGCAGTTCTTGATAAAGGGTACTTCTGTTAGTGAGTGCAGTTCCTGACAGAAGGTAAGAATCGAGTTACCCTCTAGTTGATATTTATCCTCTAGAGTGAGAATATTGTTTTCTTAATTTAGGTTCTCCCCTTATATTATTATGGATCCTAAGAAATTCATATTTTTTCTTGAAGTACTACTTGACATAATGTCTCTTTAAATTTCATGTTATAAAATATTGTTGTAATATGATTATGAAGTAAAAGTTATTTTCTTTCCTAAATGTAAGGTGCATTAGGTGCTTATTATGTTGAAAAAGTACTAAACTGAGGTTTTCATATCATTTTAGTGGCAATGCACTTTACATCTAGGAGTTTATGTATCAATTGATAAGTCTGATTTCCATTCACTGAGTCAGTGGACTTACCCCTCAAATTTTAACATTTTCAGATCAGGTCACTGGTGAATTTCCTTCAGCTCCGCTTGCACCCTTTGAATCTGCTAATTAAATTGGTAAGCATTACCTTGAGAAGTAGTATTGAAGTATACTTGAAGAATTGTGGACAGATGTTGGATAGGATTTAATTGTATTTTAGTTTATTTCATGGTCAGTAATTATAATTGCATAATTATGTGTAATTTGGATATACAATCCATGATGGACCCTTTATTATTTTTTGTTAAGCCACTGAGACTTTTGATTGATGGTGGGCTTGTCCACCTTATTGTTTTAACAGAATTGAACCTGGTATAATCCATATTTCAGGGGAAATTCTACCAAAATTTTTAATAAATTATTGACTTAGTCAGTTTTTACGAAAGTGTATTTTACTTTTATTGTTCATTTAAAGATGAGTGTAAATGATATTAATTACATGAGTATTTTTGGCTAGTAGGTAATTACCTGAAGGGTAATTTCCTAAGCCGGTCACATGTCCTAAAATGGGGCGTGACATAGATGGAATAAAATGAGTCTCGAAGGATGAATTCATTGCCCCTTCACATGAGGAACTCTAACAGATACAGATAACACATAGCAGATATTCATTTTTGGAGCAAAGCTCCTAGTCAGATATAGATATCAGGTAACAGATACAGATATTCCAGTCCAGAGCCAAGTTCACGGATGGTGATATTCCATAAAATAGTCCATGGACATCCAGATAAGCTAGGTGCACCTAGGGTTTCTCTATGGAAGTAGCTAAAGGATTCATCCAAAAA
>JASKGM010006343.1:0-11167 GCA_034509205.1 Ceratonia siliqua
TCTATACTATTCTAGAGAATTCTACCATGTACAAGAAGTTACAAGAATGTACAAGAGTTACCTAGAAAACCCTAGAGTTTTCTGGAACTCTCTGGACAGTCTGCATGGATATTTGCTTACTAGGCGCCATGTCGTGTACATGTAGTGTCTGTGTGGCGCTGATGTGGCGGGATGTGACACTGGGGTCAAAATAGTATTTTTGAAGATGTTGGGGTTGAATTTGAATTAATAAAATCGGGTTCCTGAGAGCATTAGGAGTAATTTTCCAAAGTGAATTAGAAGATAATGGACCCTTTTTCAAAATTAAAATATTTAATTGGGCCCCATTTCTACAAGATGAAATGGATTAATTCTTTGAAATTCACCTTGAGCATTAATTGGAAATGGGCTCTTCAAACTTATTTTGAATTTAACGACCCTTTGAAAGCCATTTTTTTTTTGTTACTATTCTTTGAACTTTTCCAACAAACTTAACCTAAATGGGCCTCTGAATCAATTTTAAATGTCCTTTGAAACGCTTTTATTAATTAGTTCAAACAAGCCTTTTGAAAGCCAATTTTATAAAAAAAAATTCGAATTGGGCCCCCAAAGCCCAATTTACCCATGTGGTCAAAGTAAAAAAAAATTCCACAAAATCAAATTTATAACTTATATCTACCCCCACGTCAGGAACAAAAACCCACGTGTGCTGGTTGGGCATCAATCCAATATCATCAATCAATGGTACGCAAAACCAGGTTAGCATATAACTGGTTCATAATCAAACGACTTTAAAACAACGGTAGGCATCAATGTAGCATAAACACCTCACCCGAAACCATATAAGCAAGTGGGTGATTCAGAACCAGCAACCCATTACAGTGGGCAATTGGCAAAGCTATTTAGAGCAATTAGGCATATTTCAACTAGAAATCCCACAAATAAACCAACCCATAATGCCTTTGTTTAACACAGAATCATACCACTAACTGGGGAGTGAGGGGGTTCAACAGGGCATCATACTCCAAGCCAAGCAAGTTATAAGCCCACTACTGGGTATCGGGTTATGCCTAAAGAATGATCCAGCATCAACTACTGAGTAATGATACAGAAAACAAAGATACCATATGCGCAGCACATTCAGAATCCCCTACAACCATGGCCTTGAAAGAAAGGTTCATAAATGGAATCAACAGAAACTAATTACCAACCCCAAATGGCGCAATCTTTCTGTCTCAGTAAATCCAAATTATATCTCAACCACCATAATATGAATTATCAAAAATTAACCTTCAAAATTCCAAACCATAGACTCGTATCCGAAACTACAAATTAATTCCAAATTAACAAAGCAAAAAGAAACAAACCGGCATTGATCCTATTCCCAGTAGTGACACAAGTTAAGTAAGCAAAAAAAATGAGAAGCAAACCCTTGTCTCAGCAATGGTGTCCCCTTCGTGATCTCCCTCTTCCTCTGATTTCCAGAAAGCTCATAAACCGCTTCCTTTCAAGCTCCAATCTCTTACTGCTTCCTCCTTCGTCCTCAACTCTCCTATGTTTTTCTGCTTTTCAGAATTTCTCCTCCTCAACTCTCGGTTTTCAGAAATGCCCATTTTTCCTCCCAGAAATCAAATCCTCTCTATCTCGTCTTCATGCTCTCCAAAACTTCTCCCTTTGCGATTTCCTCTTCTCGGACTCTCTTTTTTTTCTTCTTTTTTTTTCCCCTTTTTTGATGTCTTTCTCCTTGCTTCTTAAAGCCCATCGAGGAAGACAGAATCCCATGCCCTTTGCAGAAAATCCCATGAGCAGAGACATGGCGTGGAGGTGTAGAAGGCTGGTTGCAGAGACGCAGCAGCATGGGCACTGAGGGAAAGGGACATATCAGAGGGTTTATGCGCGTGGAGCAGAGGTGAAGCATAGCAGAGGGAAAAAGAGGCATCGTGCAAGGAGAAGGCAGAGACTGAAAGTGATGGGGTAGCAGGAAGAGATCTTATGTTGTGGGTCATTTGTGGGTGTGGACCGGGTTTAGTTCGGTTTGGGCTTGGGTTATTGAGTTGGATCCATTTTTGGTTGAAATTGGTTGGCTGCCATAAAAATTGTTTTTGGGCTTTTTTTATTTTTTATTTTTTTAATTATTATTGGTCTCCCTAAAATTTTGATGATGATTTTTTTATAAAATTTTTTTATTATTATTTTATTATTTGATTTTTTTTGAAGGTACCTGAATAAAATCAGGTGTTTACAAATATCATGATATGTAATCAAAACCCAAATCAGAAATAGCAAATCACTAATTGTCGAAAAATTGTTAAGGTTGTGTTCTAATTTAAGAATTAAGTCCTATTAGATAGATTGGAGAGTTGGGTTCAGTGTTGAACCATGGCCACTTAGCCGGGTCCATGAATCATAATAAAAATTAAAAGTAAATAAGTGATAAGAGTTGTTAATGAATCGCGTTTAAAGTTGATAATTCAAAGTGTTAATTTTTTTTGTTCATTTATTAAATAATAAAAAATTTAAAAAGTGTTTTCTTTTAAAACTCATTTATAAAGAAACAAATATATTATTTTCTTTTACTAAATAAATAATGAAGAGAGAAGTGAGAAAGAAAAGTGAAGGAGTATCAGTATGGCATAGGTAAGCCAAATTTGAAAGGTTGTCAAGAAAACAATTCGTTTTTGCTTATTTACACAAACAATACATAGCTGATTGCCCCATAAATCATAAATGGCAGTTGCTCCCCAAAACAAACATAGATTTACTGAGAAAACAACACGTAACTATCCACCCATTCTCGATCCTCTCACCAAGTTGTTACATAGTCATCCTCTCTCCAGGCTAGGCTTCCCAAACCAATAGAACAAACATAGAACATTCATGTATTAAGGATACAATTAATACTATTAATTTAAGTAATTATAGACTTCTAGTATTAATTGAGAGACATAATTTTTTTGGCAATTAGTGATTTTAGTGTATAGGGATTTCCATTTTTTATAACGGAAGATTGAATTACCATGTTTGGGTAACATATTGATAATCAACCACAAAAGATATTTTGCAAACAAAAGTAAAGAAATAAAAATAAATACAAAAAAAACAATCATGTAAAATTTTTTTTTTATCATCAAAATAAATGGGCAAACATAGATATCTATTATAATGATGTACTAAAGATAATTATTTAGACGTGATTATAACAGCAAAGATGATCATATCAACTAGATGAAGAAAAATCAAGGGGAAGCATGTTTAGTAATTTTGTACTCAAGAATAATGATCTAGAGATTAACAATATGTACAAGGTGAATGGACAACAAAATCATACTACAAATAATGAAGAAAACAATATAATAGAAACAATAATATTCAAAAAGTATTCAAAATAATATATCAAGCAAATAAAATTTAGAGATTAGAAACATGGATATTAAGCAAATTAATGCACTATTGACTTTCAAAATGAATGATAGCAGACCTCAAAATTTGGGGGGAGAGGAGGGCTGCTTATATAAAACTTTGAAGGGGTTTATTTGTGGTTTAAAAATTTTGAATAATGAGAAAATAATATATTATTCTTCAATTTTTGAAAGTTTAGAGATATGAATATCGGATGTATGTAATTGAAAATAATATATTATTTGATCCTGTCTATAATTTTTCGCAAGGTTATATGCGATGACTAATGGGGTCCTCTTCATTACCTAATTGGGTCCACTCATAAACCTTTTATTGCTAAGAAGTTTTATCTCTTATAATTTTTTCAGAATTAATTATTATATATACTCACCTAATAATTAATAACTGTCATTTTATTCACACACACACACACACACACATATATATATATATAATAGAATAGAATATTTATGGATTAATATAATTTTTGGTTCTTACAGTTTCACTCAATTTTCAATTTAGTCCATATAGTTTAATTTTGTTCAATTGAGTCCTTACAGTTTCAATAACTTTCAATTTGGTCCCTATAGTTTAATTGTATTTAATTGAGTCCTTATAATTTCAATAACTTTCACTTTAGTCCATACTATCAAATATTCACTTATCACAATTAATATAATTGTTAAAGTGGTAAGAAATTAAAGTAAATTAATCACATAGTATGTCTAAGTGTAGATTTATCACCTGGTTAATTTTTTTACCATTTTAACAATTATATTAATTGTATTAAGTGGATATTTAACAGTAATGAATAAAGTAAAAATTATTAAAATTATAAGGATTCAATTAAACACAAATAAACACAAATACATTATTAAAAATTATTTTAAATTATAAATTATATATATAATTAATTAAATATAAATAGTTCAATTTGATTAATCATAATTTTAAAATTTTAAAATTATTAATTGAATGATTTAATTATGATATTGTTTAATCAAATTGAATTATTTAATAAATTTTTTTATTTTTTGATTTGGTTTAGTTTTAGCATATGGCCATTTACCCAATACCACCCTACTCATTTTGACTTGGGACGAAGAAAAAGTGAAAAACATCATCCGTGTGACAGAGACGCTGCGACGCTATTTCATTGGCAGAGAAGTTAGGGCTTTTTCGGATCTTTTTTAAAAATAATGACTTTTATAAAAAGAGAAGTTGATTTTAAAAAAATAAGGTATTTTTTCAGAAGAAAATACTATTTTATTTTCAAATGTAGTAATAAAATTTTTTTTTATTTCTCCTTTTGTTAATCTCCTTAAATGAAGAAGTCAAAAAATTTACCTTCTCCTTAAAGTTAAAAAACTCATTTATTTTAATTTCTTCTTTTAAAAAAAGGAAGTACCAATAGTTTAAGGTTTATTAAAATAATTTTTTTTAAAAAAAACCTTCTCCAAACAAAAAAAAAGATACGGACGGCGCCTTGCGTGGGTGGGGAAAGAGCTAGAATCCGTAACGGGACAATAGTTGCCAGGAATGAGTCAATCTTAACCGTTTATTGGTGCTCGTATTGAAATCCAACGGTATACATTCCATGGAATTAATTTCGGACGCGCCCTCTCCCTTTCTGGACTCTTTCTCGCGACCAGCATTTTCTTTCCTTGGTCACGAAGAGAACTCTTACTCTCTTTCTCTCCTATCTCTTCGTTTTCAATATCTGCGGATTCGCCGATGCAAGAAGCAGAGCTGCACGATTTGTCCGACGACGCCGATTATGCTGCGTCACAGCAACAAGTAAGAGTACTGCCTTTTCACTTCATAACCAGTGTGCTCAAATTCGATAGTGTTTTGTTGCTTATTGGTTTCTTTGATCGAATTGCATTCTACTAGGATTACATGATGTAATTGTACTCTAAAAATTTATTTTGTTTGATATCGAATAATTTATAAATTCAACTGAGTCAAGGAGTTTGGGGGTTTTAATTTTGGATTAGGGGTCAGCAAGCATAATGTTGCGGAGCGACAATGCTAAAAAGAGCTCATCTAGTGAGCCGGATGACGCTCAGATAGTCTATACGAAGGACAATGTCGCAATTCATCCGTCTCATTCTGCCACCGAAAGGATAAGTGGAAGACTGAAGTTGATTAAGCAAAGCTCTTCGTTGTTTATGGTAATCATTGATTGTTTTGTCCATGTATACCTTTTTGGTGGGTACCCTTTGTTGTTTCTGCGACCATTTCTGAGGAGTTATTGATTCTCTTTATTGTAGACGTGGATACCATACAAAGGGCATAGCTTAAATGCCAGACTGTCTGAGAAAGGTAGGTTAGCATTTATACTATGGGTTTAGTGGCTTATATAGTGTGGTATATATGCTAAATATTGTTCCAATTTTATGTAGACCAAAATCTTTACACCATAAGGGCAGTGCTTGTTACTGACATAAGGTCCATTCGGAGGCATAATCCATCACTTGGGTGGCAATATATCATAGTAGTTCTGTCATCAGGTAAAGCTCAGCAGATTAATCTATTGACTTTTGTTGTGGTTATTCTACTTCTTTTTGCGTTGTTTCTCCTCTCCCTGTTTAGTTTCTTTCTGCCTTGTAGAAGATTAGTTTTCTGTTATGTCTCTAATCTCTTTATAACTTCTATTATTTATGTGTATTGAATAAAATCATGGAGGGTGTTGGATTGTTATCCGTCCACTTTGGACTTAAGCATGTGGTTAGTACGTGAGTGAATTTATCATGAAGATAAGGTGTTAGTTTTTTTATTTGGGGCATCACTCATAGAGGAAATACTACTCTAGATGGGTCAATCTATTTTTGGTACAGAGGGGTTCAAATTCCTATTTCTGTAATGTACTTTATTGGTAAAGAAAGACAACTAATGTGGCAGCATGAAATATCCTTGGATTCATTGTTCAAGTTGGCAGAAACATTACCATAAATTTCCTGAGCAAATCCAAATAGGTGGATGGCCTGTTCTACCAGAGTAGTCATGGTTACTTGGTTGTTCAAAGTTGAAACCATTTTTATTTGCAATTTGGACAGAATAACTGAAAAATGTTTCCTCTTTTATCTGTATATAGCACAAGAAAAAGTTATAAATGTCAAAAGGTTCTGTGAGTAGGTTATAGAGTAATTTGTTATTTATTTGCATTATACTAGCTTTTGCATATAAAAAAATGTGACACATGGAGGGGATACTTTTTTTTTAAGGTATACGACATGGCTATGACAACGATATGGCTATGACAAGAAACTTTTGATGAACATTTAAAAAAATTCAAACGTTTTAACATGTTTTAGAGCCACTTTGATGCATTTGGTTCTTGTTTTTGGAGTTTTGAAGTACTTCAAAGATGCATCGCAGCATTTTGATGTATTTTGTCACGTTTTAAAACAAGTTTGAAATGTTTCTGCCTGCTTTTACACTCCCAAAATGTGTCTACCAAAAATTTTGATTTCAGAAAACAGTATACAGGGATGGTGCATGAGATGCAGAAACATATCCTATGCATTTCCGATATGGGTACAACAGGAAAATTGCTGCATCCATGCTTCCTAAATAAGTAGTCTATTTAAAATTATGCTATGTATTTTTTGCTAAGATCTTTGACCAAACACTGTTTTGGCATTAATTAGAAGTCAAGCTAAGAATTGGTTTCTATCCAAGATCTGTATGATTGAATTATACTTGATTGATATCATTTTGTTTTGTTTTCATGTATGTGCGTGTGTTTTTGTTTGTGATATATATCTCTGTTGAGCATTTGGATATAGCTACTACTGCTCTCAATTGCTTGATATCCATCTTTCAATGTATGTTGTGACTCATGCATCATCTCTATACATACGTTTTTACTTTATTTTCTAGTTGTGTTGTCTTAAAGATTTTTGCCAATACTGATTTGATAAGTAAGATGTTTGTGCTAGGTTGGCGGTTGGCACCATATTTATATCTAGGGGAGGGATACATATCATTCTATTTTGCATGACTCACTCTATATTATGTTTTCTACATTTCTACATTGAGTATATAAAAGCTTTTTGCAGGACTTGCATACCCTCCTCTGTACTTCTATAATGGAGGAGTCAAAGAGTTCCTTGCTACAATTAAACAACATGTCTTTCTTGTGAGGTTGGTTTCTGGTTTTCGCCTGCCCCCCTCCCTTCTCAATGCATATTTATTATTCAATTATTACCAGTCTATTCATGATATACTTAAAATTACCCTGCTTAAGGTCTTGAAATTAGTTTTTTTCCCAATTAACTTTTTTTTTTCCCAATTCTGACACTTACTATTCTTGAAGATTGATTTGAAAATTGAAATATGTTTAAAATCCCTTGAGAAGACCCATATGTAAGACTTCATGCAATTTTTTTCTCTTTATGTTGGTGGGGTTCTTCCTACTGGTTTATCCTTTTTACTGAATTTTTCTCTTTCTGTTGCTGTTTGAGATAACTATCTTTGGCATATCATAGAAAATGAATAAAGGTGTTTTGATAGAACCTTGAGTATGTAGAGGGAGATAGGCTGAGGGACTTATCCTTTTTTCTAATAATTACTTTACACTTTAGAGCTAGTTGTTGCTACTATTTTTGTTTCTGTGGATTTCTAGCTGATGTTTTTATTCCGGTGAATGAAATTCATTAACCTTCAGTTGGGTATTGTGTGATTGTCACCATAGAGCTTTTTGTGTGACTATATTATACATTATATCTAGGCCTTAATCAGTCTTAACACCCAGTGGTCAGTTGTGACATGTCTCATGATACCTTATTGGCCCAGAGGAAGAAAAGAAATGGTGAAATCTAACTCTTCGGCTAGAAATCAGCACTGGAAATGGAGGTTTCCAGGTGGATGAACAGTAACAACGCAGTTACTGTAGTCGAAGGCTTCACAAAGACTTCACGGGCATTTTCAGAAAATTCAGATGATAATTTTCATTCAGTACAGAAACACATTACAAATAGTCTGGACTACAGGGGAAAAGTCTAAGATACCCCTAGGATTTTAACAGAATAACAACAAAAGAAAATAAGCAGCAATACAACATCACACAGCACTTAAACAGAGTATTAAACACATAACAGCAAACATCACACTAGAAATATTTAAGATTCTTCCTAAGCTTCTTGGCATCTAACCCAGACAAGTAGTCTAAGGCTATCTGCTCTGCATCAGTCTCCCCTGCTTGGAAAGAACTCGACTCCGAGTTATAATTAGGATACATAGGCTCCTTGGAATCATGGTACTCGTGCAAATCTGAAACATTGAAAGTCCTGGAAATTCCCATGGTCTCTGGTAACTCAACAACATATGCATTTGCATTGATCTTCTTGAGGATTCTGTATGGACCATACTTTCTAGGACTGAGCTTGTTGTAAGTGCCTACTGGGTAACATTCCTTGCGTAAGAAAACCATTACCATGTCACATTCCTCAAGCTTAGTCTTCACTTCCTCTTGTATTGTCTACACCTGTTCAGCCATATGCTTAGCTGCTACATTCTTGTCTGGTATGATGGGAAGCCGAGCTAAGTCAAGGGCAATGTGAAGGGCCCTGGTATACACAACAGAAAATGGCGATTTCCTTGTAGCACTATGAATTGCATTATTGTAGGCAAATTCAGCCTGTGGGAGGGCATAGTCCCACACTTTTGGATGATCTCCTCAAAGATATCTAATCATATTTCCCAAAGTTCTATTAACCACTTCAGTTTGGCCATTAGTCTGGGGATGGGCAGTATTGCTATACTTCAAAGAAGTATGAAACATTTTCCACTAGGTGACCCAAAAATGACTGAGGAATTTTGGATCTCTATTAGAAGTAATGTTTTTAGAAACTCCATGCAAATGAACTACTTCCTTGAGAATAATCTAGCAACATGAGACGCATCAGAGGTCTTCTTACAGGGAATAAAATGAGCCATTTTTGAGAACTTGTCCACCACAACAAAGACTGAATCCACACCTCTCTGAGTACAGGGTAATCCCAAGACAAAGTCCATGGATAAGTCTTCCCAAATATTACTGGGAATGGGTAATGAAGTATACAATCCTGTATTCTGAACTTGCCCCTTTGAAGTTTGGCACACCGAGCACTTTCTAACAAAAATTCTCACATCTTTATGAAGTTGAGGCCAGTAATACATTTCTTTAAGTGCAACAATGGTTTTGTCTTGGCCTAGATGGCCACTAAGACTTCCTCTATGCAAATCCTCCATAAGCTTCTCTCATAAAGAAATTTGAGGAATGTATAATTGATTGCCATGAAACAAATAACCTTTCAAGATATGAAAGTCTCCAGCAGGTTGTTGATTCAGACATCTCTCCCATTCTTCCTAAAAGTCTTCATCTGTTGGATAAAGCTCTTTTAGAAATTCAAACCCCATAATCTCTTACTTGAGTGTGATCAATAAGGTTGATTTTCGGCTCAAAGCATCAGCTACCCAATTATGGCTTCTTGATTTATGCTTAATAACAAAAGAGAACTTTTGAAGAAATGTGGCCCATCTAACATGCATGTTATCCAAGCGCTTCTGATAATTCAAATACTTCAAAGCTTGATGATCAGTATACAAAACAAATTCTCTCTGAATTAAGTAGTGTTCCCAATGCTTAAAATCCTTGACAATCGCATAAAACTCCTTATCATAAGTGGAACATTTTCTTTTAGCATCATTTAGAATATGCACTGGTCTTCCTTCCTGGGATAGGATAGCACCAATACCAACTCCATTAGCATCACACTCAATTTCAAACAACTTTACAAAAGAGGGTAAAGCTAATACTGGAGCATTGCATAACTTCTCTTTAACAACCACAAAGCTGTTTTCTTGTTCTTCACCCCAACAAAACTTACCTTTCTTGAGGCAATCAGGAATAGGTGCTACAATGAAGCTAAAACTCTTAATAAATCACCTGTAAGAAGTAGCAAGGCCATGAAACCTACGAACTTCACTCACGGTTTTAGGACTCGACCAATATCTAATGGCTTGCACTTTACTCTCATCAACATGTACACCATGCTCACTAATAACATACCCCAAAAATAAGACACTATGAGTTAAGAACTCACATTTCTTGAGATGGATGAATAATTTGTTCTTTTGCAGTGCCATGGGAACTTCTTCCAAGTGATTCAGATGTTCCTTCTCTTCTTTGCTATAAATAAGTATGTCATCGAAGTACACTAGTACAAACTTCCCGATCAAATGCTTCAAGACATGGTTCATAAGTCTCATGAATGTGCTAGGGGCGTTAGACAGTCCAAAAGGCATCACCAACCATTCAAACAACCCCTCCTTTGTTTTAAAAGCGGTATTCCATTTGTCTCTAGGTCGAATTATTATCTGATGGTAACCACTTCTTAAATCAATTTTTGAAAAAACTTTAGAACCTTCCAACATATCCAGCATATCATCCAGCCTCGGTATAAGGAACCAATATTTAATGGTTATTTTATTAATGGCTCTACTATTCACACACATCCTTCAACTTCCATCCTTCTTTGGAGTCAACAGAGCTGGAACAACACGCGGACTAATGTTTCTCTAATAAGACCCTTCTCCAGTAAACTCTCAACTTGTGCTTTTAAAATCTCACTTTCTTTTGGACTCTTCCTGTAATGAGGCAAGTTAGGTAAATTAGCTCCTGGAATAAGGTTAATTTGGTGTTGAATACCTCTAACAGGTGGCAACTTGTTGAAATATTGTGATCCCTTGATTAAGGTTGTAATAATGGTAATTGGAATCCCTTGATTAAGGGATAACTTAT
>JASKGM010006344.1:0-29289 GCA_034509205.1 Ceratonia siliqua
TGGTCCTGATGATTCTCAGAAGTTTTTGTCACTTGCAGAAGAGGTATATTCTAGTTGCTGCTTATAAATAGCAATATGCTTGTTCTGTTAACTGACTTTTTTGGCTTGACCTAATAATCTATTTTACGTTTCTCACAGTAATACAGAATTTTCCATTCTTCCAGTTTAGAAATTGTTGGTTTGCTTTAAAATGCTATGCCAGTAATTTTATACATTTCTTGCTCTCTGGCACTTTACATGAATGTGATGTTTTAAAACATATGATAATGAGTAGAGGAGTGATTATTACAATTTATATTTGTCTTGTACTGTGATTAAGAATTATTTAACCATCCAAATAAATATATAGTATGAATAGAGTAGTGACTTTGATGATTATTTTGTAAGACAACCTATAGGGGATAAACTGCATATTTCTTCTCTGGTGTGGGTAGATTCTGGACAGCGGTCGATTATATGAGGTCTTCCTTCAGATAGATGCATTGAAGCTGAGTTTTTGAATGATTATATATGCTTCCTTTGCAGCTTGCTTGGACTTGCTATAACTTCTACCAATCAACTCTGACGAAATTTGCTGGAGAGAACTATTTCTTTCATCCTAGGGAGGTTAGTTATTACTTCACTCCTAATATGCAATTTGAGTTTTTTTTTATCTGACAGTTTTAAGTTTTGAATTTTTTAGGACATGAGTGTGGGTACATCATGGAACATATTGAGACCAGAGATAGTTGAGTCGCTCTTCTATCTTTGGCGTCTAACTGGCAACAAGACATACCAAGAATGGGGTTGGAATATATTTCAAGCTTTCGAGAAGAACTCCCGCTTAGAGTCAGGATATGTTGGACTAAAGGATGTAAGCACACCTCAACCTCACATATAATAATGTGTTTGTGTTTGCATTATTTAAGGTATTTGTTTTAAGTGGCTTCTATGAAAGATTAGAACTTGTTTTGGTTCTTTAGAGAGTGTGTCTATATTGACCTAAGCACTTTGACAAATTAGTAAGGTGTCCTAAAAATGCCTCATCTCAATTGCAGGCTCAACTATTTGCATAGGTTTTTGGTGTTGAAAATGGTGGAGTATAGCCCTTTTTAAGGTTTACAGTGGGAGTTGGGAAATTTGGAGGTTATGAAATATATAAACCATACTATCAACAGGGGACTTTTGATCATTCTCTTAGACAATCTACTGGACCATGCATATTGCTATGACATTGATAGAAGATTAATGGATATACTTTCCAGCTATACACTCCGAGGAAAATCTTCCTTTGTTTACAAATAAAGAAAAAGGAGAAATAATCCCGGAGTCTAATATTTACCCTACACCTTCATATTTAATGCATATTACATTGTTTGGAAAACACTTGGCTGGATAGTATTTGACCAGTGGAGAAAATATGCCTCCACATTATGAACAAGCTTCTTCCATACTTCCTTTGGTGCTTGTCTAATGCTTGAGAACCATTGAATTTTATTATGCAACTATTCTACCTATTCATAGACTAACACTAATTGTTCTCAGGTTAATACTAGCGTCAAGGACAATATGATGCAAAGCTTCTTTCTAGCAGAGACTCTGAAATATTTGTATCTTCTTTTTTCACCCTCTTTAGTTATCCCATTAGATGAATGGGTATTCAACACAGAAGCACACCCTCTGAGGATTACCACCCAGCGAGAAGGGGGAAATGTTGAGAACTTGAATGGCAAACAAAATCTTATTTCTAGATTACGTGGCAGGAAGGAAGGTCGGTCAGGTTAGAGCACCATTCTTCATTACCATTGCTAGTTGAGCCCCCATTTTATCAAGATTCAAGGAGAAGCTCCAATGGAACAATCCACTTGGCAAAACTTTCTACTTTTGAGAAGCTATTTTGTTTTAACTCTTTAAATCAGATGGCCATTCTGCTACAGATGGTACGTACCAGTACCACAGTAAACAAGTCCTCTTGGTAGTTCTTACAAAATGGGTTTATTTAGAACGACTTGACCTTTCGTTGATGAATGGCCTTTTTAACAGATTAATGAAGCTCCTTCTACATCGCATCCAGTGGAAGATATATGAAGTGAGTGAATTTCAAAAATTTTAATTTTAAATTTTGTATATTATAATATTATGTTGTTCAATCTTTTGTTGATTGAAATATATATTTTTAGATTTTATGTATTTTGGAATATTATGTTGTTCAATCAAATTGTCCAATTATGTTACAACAGGTTCAAATATATATATTAGTTAATTCTAATAAAATATAAGGATTTTTGTGAAAACAAAACCAATGCTAATATCGTCACAAAAACTGGTTTCAAATTAAGAATTTTCTTGTAAAAAAAAATGGTTTTAGTGACGACAATGCTAATGTCATCACAAAAAATATGGTTTTAGTGACGACATTACAATGTCGTTACAAAAACAAGCTTTCAGTCACAACAAAAGCATGTCTTCACATTCTTGTTACAAAATGCACTTTTGTGATGACATTTGAATGTCGTCACAGAAAGAGATTTTTATGACAACATTGGTCCTCACAAAAGATTACTTTAGTTACAACTTATAGAAAATTCAATAAATTATTGGGTCAATAAAACTTTTAGTGATGACCATTACCGTCACTCAAGGCACATTTAGTGACAACATATAGGCGTCACTAAATTTATATCTTTTGTGACGCTCAAAAGTCGTCACAAAAAGTTTACTTTCAGTGATGAACCTGTTTTTTCGTCACTAAAAATCTTTAGCAACGAGGCATTAGCAGCGACTTATAGTCGTCACTAAAGGTTGAAAAGTCGTCACTAAATATCATTAGTGATGACTTTCAGTACTTTTTGTGACGACAAAAGTCGTCACAAAAAGTCTTTTTTTTTGCAGTGTCTGCCTTAAATTTATAGTTGAACAAATCTAGAAGAAAGAGAATTTAATTAACTAATTCCCAATTTTTAGTAACTAAAAAGAGCATCAAAATTGCAGAAGTCCTTTAATGAAAAGGAAATCACTTAGATTTGTTCAAAGAAGGTCTCCAACGGCTAGAACTCTTCCATCACCTATAAAGAGAGCAACATCCCAAGAGATACACACCTTGGCAAAAAGAAAAGTGAGCTACGTACAACTTGCAATATTTTACTCTATGTTCAATTTCCATATGTTGTCATAGCTGTTATTTACTTTGAAGAACCCATAGTGAGCTTTAACTTGTACTCTTCCTACTTTACTAAGAGAGTTCCTACCTACTCTAGCAGTCTTTGAGATTCTTGGAGGAAAAACCTTTTCATTCTTACCACTGTACTTTAAATCCTAGGTTTCTTGTGAGTGAAAGTGTAGGTAGGTGCACTATAAGAAAACACGCGTTTATTCACGGAAACTCTCACACAATCCAATCTGTAAGAATTCTCTCATGGAAAATCTCACACCTTTCTCTCAAAATAAACGAATGCTTAACATTTCTCATGGAACTTCTCATGGTCCCAATCATCAGGAGAAAAGACCGTGAGCTTTTCGTGATAAAAAAAAGTGCTAACATTTGGTGTGAACTTGTTTCATGGTAATTCTCCCGTATATCTTAGATACAATATCTCATGAAATGGATTCCGTGAGAAACAAGGTTCTCACAGACATTGCCATTGATTATTTCTGAGAAACAAGTCCATCAATGAAATACACCATTTCTTGTATACCTCTCATGGAATCAAGCCGTGAGAACTTTGATGAGAGTACTTGATATATCAAACTAGCTTCCCCCTCTCCTCTTATTTTAGTTTCTTACATTTTCTCTTTTCCCAAACTAGTTTTTTCTCTAGTTTCACAGTCCAAATCGATTATCCGGCCACTTTCAGGCATTTTCTAGTGTGGTGAAGTAGTGTTTAGTCCATCTCTTTCCTTCATTCAAAGCTTTGGACTTGAGGTTGCCCAAAATTTTCCATTTTCTACCTTTGAATTATCTTTGTTAGTGTGCACTTTCTAGGTTAGTTTTTGGTTGTTTTTTAGTTTTGTTTAAGTATATGATGTTGGTGGATAGCTATTTGAAAATTTTTGGAGTTGGTTTATGGTTTAGTTTGATGTGGGAGAATTATGTTGAAATCCGAATTGAAATGCTCAAATTGGAGTAGATGTAGATTTTTGTTGTTGAAATTTTCTTGATGGTTTTGTTGTAAGATGGATGTATAGTGTCTGGATATTTTCCCCCATTTTTTGGAATTATTTTGGATGAATTTTAAATTTATGGAGTTTAGGGCTTAATTTAACAAATTGCATTATGCATGATATTGTTTATATTTAGGCAAATGCTTTTAGAGCTTTTGTTGTATGATGAATGTAGAGTGTTTCAATTTTTTTTTCATAGTTTTTGGAATTATTTTGGATGAATTTAAAATTTATGGTATAAATTAAGGCTTAATTTATTAAATAATATTTTGTATGATATTGCTAATAACATTTTGGGAAGTATTTTTGGGGTTTTTATTATATGATGGATGTTATTAATTTGTATCATTAACTTGGATTACTTTTTAGTCACTATGATTTGATGTATTTTGATGCATGTGTATATGTTATGTAATGGATTTATAATTATTGTTCAATATTGAAGGAAAATGGAAATCCCTAAGCATCATCATTTAATGAACAATCGACTTTATCCCAATAGTATGAGTGCTATTACAACTAAGTTTTACTTAGGTGTTGAGGAATTTATTCAATTTACTTTTGTACTTAATGTGTGTGTTGACATAGGGATGTTTAGATACCCATGTGCTAAATGTAAATGCCAAAAGTTTCAAACACCAGATGATGTAAAGTGCATCTATATAAGAAATGTTTTATGGAGAATTACTATTATAGGGTGTATCATTGAAAGGTCCTGCCATCGTAACCCCAACTGGTTGGGGATAAGACCCAATATTTCTAACCGTATAAGCAGATTGTTATGGATGATGTTGGACCATCTTTTGAAAGAGAGTACCATAGAGTAAAGGTGGATCCTAATGAAGAGTCAGTTAAGTTTTATGATATGTTGAGTGTCACACAGTCTCCATTATAGAATGGAAGTGTGACACACTCTGTGCTTTCAACAATTGTTAGATTGTTGAGATCAAGTTAGACTATAACATTGCAGGAACATGTATAGATGAGCTTATCACATTGATAAGTGAGATATTGCCAAGTGGTCATAAGATGTCTACAATTTGTACCATACCAAGAAATTGGTTTCTAAATTCAGTTGCGGGTATAAGAATATTGACAATTGTGCGCAAGGGTGCATGTTGTATTATAGGGACAATGAAAATGGTAGACAGTGTCCATTTTGTGGTGCAACATGATTCAGAGAATTGCAAGTTGGTAAAAGGAAGGCATAGGATTTTCCAAACAAACATATGTGGTATTTGCCCATCATTCTTAAACTACAAAGACTTTTTGCTTCTAATGTATCTGTGAGTGAAATGAAATAACATCATGAAAACTCATGCAAGTCTGGAGAATTGTCGCATCCATTCGATGGAGACACATGGAAGCACTTTGATGAGGTTTACCCTAATTTCAGAACTATGATCAATAGCTTTCAAGGTAGATTTGAAAGCTTGGGGAAAGGGCACTCTAGCTAGACTTACCACCACCTCACCATCTCTTAAGGTGTCAACCTCATTATCAACCACTTTTTCTTTAATCTCCCTAGGCTTAGGAGTTGGTTCTATTACCTTCCCAATTCTAGTGGTTATGGCATTAACCTCCTTAAGATCTTACCTATTATGGTCAAAGGTTTAGGCCATATGTTGCCTACAAAGATTAAGTTGAGCTTGGGATTAAAACTTCCCATGCTCACTTATGGTCAAGGCACTAACCAACATAGAAACATGGTTTGTCACCTCTTTGCTCTCTTCTACCACTTGAGTGATCAATGACTCAAATTTTTTTCTTATCTTAAGCCTCAATGAATGTTTGCAAGGTATCATTTAGAGGAGTTCTAGATGCCTAGGACCCTAGGGTTATGCCATATATTGCTGTTGGTCAAATTTTCAACTAGAGTTAGGGTGATTTTGCCACCCCGGATTATATGTTTTTGAGAAAAGACGAAGGGCTTCTTGCACACACCTAGGGCATTACATGGTTCTTCATACACTTTTCTCATTTCAGCATATGTAGGGCACTCTTGACGTGGGTGATCTACCGTCACACACAAGGCATGGTTCAAAGTACTCTACCCTAGCAGTCATGTGTGTTGTCCTTGGGTCCCTGGTGTTTAACACCTCTAACACCCTGGTAAGCATTCCTACCTTAGCTCTTAGACTATCCTCTTCCCTAAAATGATAAACTCCACTACTATATGGATTTCTAACAAGTCGTGACCTATTTGAACTCTCAGTAGCACTTGATCTGCTCTAAGTATAAGCTTTTTTAGCAAGCTTATTGAGATATTCTATGGCCTAATATGAATTTTTCTAAAAAAGCTCACCATTACACATCATCTCTATGAATTGGTGCCTTCTAGGTGTAAATCTCTTATAGAAATAAGTAACTAAGTGCCAGTTCTCATACCCATGATGAGGGCACATACTTAACAACTCCTTAAACCCCTCTTAAAACCTAAAACAAGCTCTCATTATCCTTTGTGAAAAGGTAGATATTTGCCTTTTCAAAGCACTAGTCTTATGTTGGGGAAAGAATTTGTTGAAGAAGACTTGAGTTATCTCATTCTATGATCCTATTGTAGGATCTAGTTATTTATCCTAGGGTGTTTACGATACAAGCATGAGTTTTAAAATTTTAAACCATTTAAGCTTGTAAACAGGCAGAAACAAACACCAAGCAAACAACTCACGACTAGAGAGAGAAGTAAAATAGACAGGAATTTTCCATACCTCTTGTAGTCACTTTAATTTTGTAATACACTTCCCAACTAGGCGCACCGATCGCCTATTCTTTAAGAAGTACCAATCCATATAACCTATGATGAATAGGTTTAGTGATTGGAACAAAACAACATAAGAAAGAAAATTATTTGACAACTTTTAAAATTAAATTAGAAAGTCTTCCCCTTTCTTCCTCTTAGTATGGCATGAAGAATTCTATAATGGCTTTCAAAAAGAATTCACTTTTCTTCTTGTGCTTTTCTCTCAAAAGCTCTTTAGCACTCTCAAAGTATTTTTCTTTTTCAATGTAACAACTCTCTCTTTCCTCTCAATATGATTGGACGGTTTGGTGAAGGAAAAAAGGCCGATGATACAAATCATCACCTAACCCTATGTCACATGATTGTATTCAAAAAATAATCCCTACCAATTAGGGATTTACATGCCTACTAGGGGAATTAGATAATCATATTATCTAACATTAAGTCAATTATTAATTTTGATGATAACATATTTTATTTAACCATTAAATAAAACATGTATGGCTTTCTAATTGGTCATGCTAATTAAATCCCTTCGACTTAGTTAGTTTCCTAGTGAATGTAAGTTACCTAAGAAATTAAAACTTTATATTCACTTAGATAATTAGGATAATTAGGGAGATATATATTTGAATATTTTAAGACTCTCTCTACCCTATATGGCCGTCCATCTCTCTATCCTATAGAGAGATGGTTTGCTTCTTTCAAGTTTGAACAATTCAAACTTTAGGTAAATAGGATTATTTTACTTTAATTTAATTTAATTTAATCAAATTTTTATCCTAAAAACATGCCTTGGCTGAAATCCAAATTAAAGAGGAATTTAATTTTCTTTAACATCTTCAAATTAAATATTTGAATAATTCAAATATTAATTTAAAGTACTTAAACAAAAAATAATTACAAAGATAAAGATTGTCCTAATTGAGACAACATTTGTCTTAGTTAAGACAAACTTTTGTCTTAAAATTCTATTGTCTAATTAAAACAACACTTGTTTAAGTTAGACAACTAATGTGCGAATTATTTTTCTCTTTAGTAATAAAAATGTTTCTCACATTTTCAAGCATGTTTATGCCAACATTTGTCTTAAAATAACTCTTTGTCTAAATTAAGACAACTCTTGTCTTAATGAAGACTTTAATTGAAATGCAATCAATTAACTTCATCTTAAATTTATTCTAACTCAACGTGGATTGAATTCTCCAAAGTTAGGTAGGGAGTCTATTTGGACATAAGAATTTCAAGCTCCAATAAATTGGGATTATTTTAATCTCATTAAGATTATTCAATTTTATTAATCACGAAGTCATTTCACCAAAGACTTATGATTGCACTCTTGATAATTCCTAAAATTATGAGAAATCAATGTTTAACATTAATTTGTCCAATTTTGCAAACCTGATGTTTGTGAATCCTTGTAATTATCCATTGACATAAGGTAAAATTATCGTTTTATCCCTTATGTCAATTTTGTCCTCTGGTCTTAAATTTCATCCAATAAGTGACTAGATAATCTTTTAGAAATTTTCTAAAATTATCTTGAAATGATGGGTAGTTAATTCATTATTTCACTAGGCTAAAATATGTCACTTGTCTTCCCGAAATCACCATAAGTGATGTAATACTACGAACTCCATTTCTTGAATTTATGTTCCCGGATGTTCACTCCTATTATGATCTCAACACACAGAGTCTTGACCAATGTCACACAATGGTCATGCCTATAGTATATCAAAGATCATAATGGTCATGAACATGAGTCCATAATCCATGAAGATTCTGGTTCTTACCACTAGCGAAAGCAATGTGTGTAAGTTCAAGTTCAAAGTAACGGTACTAATTTGAACTTAATATTTCACTTTATTCCAATTCATTTAATAATATCATTATTGGAAGTCTACTACTTCAATGATTTGAGATTCATTATTCCCTTAGAAAAGAATTTCATTCTTTCTATAGAGTTAATCCAAATACTACAGTCTTTATTGAATAGAGTGGTCATCTCTACTAAGTGATTGTGAATAGTATTTTATATTCATCCAAAGATATATATCTCCTTTTTGCATAATCCTTATGCAAATGTATCTAGTTTATTAGAATCTAGGAACCTTAATAGCCAAAAAATAAAGCTTACATAAATAACCTCTTTATTTATTAATATAAAAAATGTATTTACATTAAATTGAGGAATACAACTTGCTTTCCAGGGTAATCTATTCCTAACAATCTCCTACTTACCCTAAAGCAAGTATGACATATCCATAATCCCTAATTCTTTTAGGAGACCCTCGAAACTCTTATGTGAAAGAATCTTTGTGAATGGATCAGTCAGATTCCTTTCAGTTGCAGTCTTGTTAATGACCACTTCCCTACGTTGTACTATTTCTTGTATAAGATAATACTTTCTCTTAAAGTGTTTGGATTCCCTATGATTCCGTAGTTCTTTCGAGTTTCCCACATGTCCACTATTATCACAGTAGAGAGTTATGACTCTATCTGCATCTGGAACCACCTCAAGGTCCTTAAGGAACTTGTGTACCTAAACTGCTTCTTTGTAGTTTCACAAGCTGCAACATATTCCGCTTCCTTGGTAGATTTAGCAATGCAAGATTGCTTTACGCTCCTCCAAACAATGGATGCACCTCCCAAAGTAAAAACAGAGCCTAATGTTAATTTTCTAGAATCAATGTCAGACTGAAAATCTGAGTTAGTGTACCCAATTAGAATTTGGTAACTACCAGAATATATTAGTAAGTAGTTCTTCAGCCTACGAAGATACTTAAATATACACTTGACAGCAATCCAGTGTTCCATGCCAGGGTTTGACTAAAACCTACTAACCAAACCAACTGCATAATAAATGCCTGGTTGGTGCAAAGTATAGCATACATGAGAATTCCCACTGCTGATGCATAGGGAATCCATCTCATTTGTTCAACTTCCTAAGGAGTCTTGGGTGACTGCTAATTAGAAAAATTGATTCTATGCCGAAAGGGTGTGAAACCTCTTTTGGAATCCTACATGCCAAACTTTGTCAATAATTGTCAGTGTAGGTCGCTCGGGACAAGACTATTTGCTTGTTCTTGCGATCTCGTATCATTTGGATCCCAAGAACATAGCTAGCCTCTCCCAAATCTTTCATTTGAAACTGCTTATTCAACCATTCTTTTACTGTAGATAACATTCCTACATCATTTCCAATGAGTAGAATGTCATCTACATAGAGTACCAGGGAGAAAACTATACTCTCCTGTATCCTTTTATAGACATAGGGTTTGTCTGCATTTTGCTAAAATTCATAAGACTTGACTATACTTTAAATCTTATATTCCAAGATCTCGATGCTTTCTTAAGTCCATGGATGGACCTAAGCAATTCACAAACTTTGTGCTCTTAGACCCTTTTCATCGGAACCGTCTGGTTGAGCTATATAGATATGTTCTTCAAGATCCCTATTCAAGAATGCAGTATTGACATCCATATGCCATATCTCATAGTCAAGATGTGCAGCTATGGATAGTAGGATCTTGATGGATTTAAGCATACCAACCGGCGTGGGTATACCCTTGGCTTCTAGCCTAACCTTGAAGGTCTCCACCTTCTTTTCAAATCCTCTCTTTCTCTTATAAATCTATTTGTATCCAATGGGTTTTCTTCCTTCGGGTGCATTTACAAGAGTTTATAATTTGTTGGATTACAAAGATTTTAACTCTAATTTCATTGCCTTTTGCCAATGAACAACATCTACATTATTAATGGCTTCCTCATATGTAATGGGATTCGATTCATTTCATTTGAAAGAGCCATCATAAACCCATGTAATCTATCAAGTTGTCTAACAACCCTCCCACTATGACAAGGTGGCACTGGTTTAGATTCAATTCTTGAATTTGTACCAATTATGACAATTTCACTTTGAAAAGTAGAAAATAAATAAAGATAAAATTAAAGACAATTATACAACAAGTTAAAAGAGTGAACAAAGTTATCGCCTTTATAAGTTGCTGATGTGAATTGGTTTTTACACCGTACTCCCCGACAACGGCTCCAAAATTTGATTACACCTAAACTAATACACGGTATTACACTAGAGCTTAGGTTGTCAATCCACAGGGAGTCGAGAGAAACACTACAATGATACCACTTAAAGGAAAATATTAAACGACAAAGTGATAAGAATGTAAGAAGAACATTAAAATCTACCTAAGACACGTAATTAAATTGAAATTAAGATACGGATAAAGAGACAAGTAAAGCTTTAGGCTTCCATTGACCAGGTCCAACACCTTGATTTTTGTTCCTTAATTCAACTCATGCACACAATTGGGAATCATAGCACCAAATCTCTAATTGGAAGAGATAACAACGCAATCACTTAATTTCTCAAAATTAATTATAGGATCAATTTCCCTTTTTAAACCACATTTTTCAACTATAAAAATTAGATCTAAAGATGATACTATGACAAGAAGGAAACAATAATGCAGCAGAAAATCACATTCATAGCATGAAGAACCACTTGTTTAAGTCACAACCACATGTTCATAATCCTATAGCTCAACAAAATCAAACCATAGCGAGATTTAATCTAGTTGTCTTAACTCATTCTATCCAAATCAAATAGGGAATCCAATCCTAGAACCTTAAATAATAAGCTTAAATCATGAATTGAAACATAGTCAAAGTGTTTTCACCAATCAATTTCTGCCCTGCTTTACCCAAAAGCTTAGCCAACTATGTTTATTGACAAACCCAATATTCCATGACTAACCATCTTCTTCTACACCCTTGGAGGAGAAGACCCACAAACTTTTGCAGTTGAACATTGCCTTTTTTTCTCTCTAAGAAAACCAGACCAAAAACCCCTATTTTTTCCTTTTGCCAAGAGTTTTTTTTTTTTTCTGCTACCAAGTTCTAATTTTTTATGCAACGTTGAGTGCAAGTGCCACGAGCCCAAGTAGTTGGCACTGTGGTGCCTAGCCAGGATTTCTGCTAGCATTGCAACTTATTAGGAGTGGCATTGCGGTGCCAAGGCCTCAAGAATCTTGGCCTGACATTGGTTATATTGTGCGTCGCATCTTCAACTAATGGAAAGTGCAGTGTCAAGGACTTTGGAAAGTGGTCTTGTGTATCCTTCACTTGAAACTCTGAAATTAAGCATAAAAATATGCTTAGAAATATCTCAAAGTAAATAGAAACTAAATATAAGAATGCAAGTTAATTTATATAATTTTTTTTTTACTTTTCTAGTATTTTAGTCCAAATAATAAGGCACATAGAGTGCACTTTCATAACACGTGATAATTATCTACTGCTAAAGTAAGGAATCAGATCTGTAATTATCTTATTCCAAACTTGCGTGTTTATTACTTAGACCAACCTGTTTTTATCATCTTAATGCTTCTGTTAAATTAAATTTAGAGAGCATTATTTCTAAGTTGTTTAATGGTTAAAGATTAAATAAAGAGCACCGCTTCTATTTAATGACAAACTAAGGAAAGATTGGGGTAGCTGAGCTTGTTGCTATCTATGGTTGGTGGCTTCAATAGGGAGTTGGGATAATATTGGTGCCATGACCTTTGTCAACGTTAGTGGTAGAGAATAAACCTTTAACTAGCTTTTATCATCATTGTCTTTAGTGTTAATTTACTTTGTGCTTTGCAATTATAAGTTTTCCTTTTATTTTCATCTACTTAATTAATCATTCACAATGCCCTTCTCAATTTGGTGGTTAATTCATTGTAGTTAAACTACATAACTTATTAATTAGACTCAATCCTTAGTGAGAATGACCCTTGCTCATTACTATACTCACAAACGAACATTTAACTGCGAGGATTAATTTTGATACTCCTTTTGGTTCACATCATCAAGGTATATAAAAAAAATTATAAGGTAACCAAGTCAATTTATGGAATACTATCACGCCCCAGTTTTGGGCACGTGATCGGCGTAGGAAACTATTACTCACATAGCATCCTACTAGGCTTCCAAGAATATGCACTAATGACCAAAAAAGGACCCAAAATAATTTAAAACATAATCAAATTAAATTACTCAAAAGAAATATGTCATTTCATTTCTTCAAAAAATTTGGCTAAGTCCCCTCAAAAATATGGACATATTCTAGGGTACAAATAGTAAACCAAAGGTGGACAAACCCAGCATTCAACAGAATAAGGCATCCATGGCCATAATAGCGACAACAAACCATTTAATATCTGCACCTATTAGACACATTAACTAGCTCTAATTATGCAATAATAAAACATATTAAACAAAATTGGACACAAACGTCCCCTATCCAAGATGTCCACAGTATTCCAAAATCGTACTTCACTACCATCCAAAAAATTGCCAACCAATTTTAAGTAGTAAGCTATGGAAACTTAAAAGAATAGAAGATGGTTCACCACCCGTTTGATATGAAAAATATATAAATTTAAGGGATGTGTCATACAGACTCAATGAATTGAAACAAATACTTACCAAGGGATGTCTGACTTCCTAGAGGTATTATGTAATTACTTCCATAGAGAAATTTAAAATGAAAACTAGATTGTAATGTAATAACAAATAATAATTATGGCATACATCATTAAAATAACAACGCGCATAGTACAATGCATTAAGTAAGTACATATTACTCTGGGAATCGAATTAAATTTAAATACAATGTTAGTAGAATTTCATAGTTCATAAATAAAGATTCCCCATTAAGGTTATCTTATCACTCTTAAAATGCTAGGATCCATCATAGTCCTATGAGAGAAACCAAATAGAAAACTCAACTATCCATCTTTAGGAACAATTTAACTAGAGCGGATGTCAAAGTTCTCACCTTTGGGACCTACTCAACCAAAGGGAAAATTCTTCCAAGACCCACTCAACCAGGAAAAAGCAGCATCTCACCTCTAGAACACATTAACCTGAGGGTTGAGGAGAAACCAACCCTTTACCAAGACACAGTCAACCAACAAAAGTTGCGACCCAGGTGTACCTAGTGATTCTATCACATATCTTCTATGGATCCCAGAATAATTCAAAACTTCCACAATAACATCTTAGACCCGCTTTCATGATCAAATTTTCATTGGGCACCACTTTCCACAGAATGTGTCTACTAGAATAAATGCTTATTTTATGAAAACATAACATTCATTTTTCAAATAGCAACAAAATTATTTTATAAAAATCTAGGCATCTGGAGATAAGTAAATATCCACTTACCTTGCTACTCTTGAAACTCAATATAAAATACCTCCACCTTACCACTAACTTGGTTTGGGTGGATTTATTTCAAGTATCCCTATGCATAGAAAATTACATATATATTACATTACTAATTTGAAGTAGCAACTACTTGTTTAATGATAGTTATGTTTCTAAATTTACTCCCAGGTTCTAATCACCCAAAGACATGAACCTCAATTTTTTTTATCACAACAGTAAACAATTTGACAATAAAAGAGGTGGAAATTGAGGTTGATACCATTCTTGGATAGAAAGGAAAATTTTCAACTACAGCCTTAACATTTTTTAAGACAAAAAAATAAAGAAAATTTTTCACTGAAATTTTCTTTAAACTGAATCAAGAATTTAAAGGTTGGAGAATTTAAATTCATACCATACAATCTCAACTAAGTTTATTCTTTTCACAACTTATCATATAAATTCCAAAACTTCCAACATGCTTTGCTTACAATAATAATTTAACAAATTGACCCTCATATCTTGCATAAAATTATTTGCCTCAAAACAACTCAATCTTGGATGTATTAATCCAAAACCAACATTAAATAAATCTTAGTCAAAAATTGAAACAATAGTAGATTAAAAAAACCAAAACCCAAATAGAATTTATCACAAAGTAGAGAGGCCAAAACCAACAAAAACCCCAAGAACACAACTTAATCAAAACCAAAATAAAGTAGGAGACAAGGTTAGAATTGAGAAGCAAGAATCCAAAATAGTTGTAATTTTTTTCAGACCAAAATAAACCCCATACCTGGGAGGAGCACGACGAAATGAATCAAACCCAAACTCCCCAGATGACCAAGAAGCGAAGATGAAAAAAAATCCTTGGTTGCTGCAATGAAGCTTAGCGTTAGGTGAACATGAAGCAAAGGAAAATTGATGAGCTTCGCAGCTATACTTAGCCGAGAGAGAAGAAGAAATCGATAGAGAGAAATGACATTCAGGAAATGGAGAGAAGTATTAAATGAGGAATGTAATGGAGAGTGAAAGGAAAGAGCTTCTCAGTTGACTGAAATGGAAAATGGCCGAGAGGGCACTGCCTTTGAGGAAAGGGATGGTATAGGTCACATGAGTAGTCCAAAATTCGCCATAGTTCATTTCTCTTTTTTTATTGTTTATTTATTATTTTATTTTATTTTAAATAATTTTTTGTGACATTACAAAGACATAGTAAAATATAAGTTCCTTGTTCCTTCTCTCCGGATAAAAGAATGGTGCAATATTAATTTTAGATCAAACTAGGGTACTCAGAATCTTATATTTTCCTTCATCACAAAATTGAGTTGCTTACATCAAATCTAGATTATATTAATTACCAACTAAGATCTTGATTAAGGAGCTTGTTTCTCAACAATTACTTGCTCCAAATTTTGGAATACTTATTTGTTTATTTTAGCTTTACTTGGATTTTGTATAGGTATGTGGGGAATAAGATTATCCATATGTTTATTTGCGTTTGTTTTATTTATCCAGGCTACTCTCAAAAGGTTAAACATCTAGGAAATAAACCAAGAATGAACATTAAGCATCCTACTATTAATAATTTCAGGGCATTCCATCATCTTCATCATGATCATCATCGTCAAATTCGGACATAAGTTTTTTATTATATTTTCTTTTAGTTCTGGATGAATTTTATTGAGGTGGCATGCTAGTATGAGATAATACATTTATTCAGTTTGGGCTTTATTTTTGTTCATTGACCTGTAGTCTTAAAAGTTTAAACTATTAGTGATTAGGCACACTATAGATATCACACATCCTTACTCTAATCATTTAAAAATCCAACTTGGCTTGCTAGGCTTGACAAGAAGAATAAGGGAAATGAAAAAGTGGTAGAACCTTGAGAAAACCATAGGCTACAACACTTGAACATGATTGATCATTTTCAACTGCATTTTTTATGGTTTTATTTGCTGATTTCTCAGGTCACATCATTGCAATTAGAGTGCTTAGCCAACTACATTCTCGAATTGCCTCTCTTTGGAATATAGTATAGAGTCAATACAAGGTGAGCAAGGATGCCTCTTACATGATTAAGATTGGAATTGGATCAACTAAGTTTAGGCTATCTAACAACATAGTTTCTAGTAATCATTTCTCAATTATCTTTTAGGTCTTAATTTACTACAAGCGAAGTCTGAAACGATAAGGGGCTCTCAACAAGTCCTATATCGGTTCCGCAAGTAATTGTGAAATGGTACTTAAGTTAGGAAGACACCCTCCCCTAATGGACTAGTCTTTTAGGGTGAGTTCTACCTTTGTAACTTAAGTTCTTATCATTAGTACTTTCATTGAAAAGAGGGCTCAACAAGTCCCTTCATCGGCAACGTAGCGGGAATTGGGAAAGGGCTACGTGGTGCCCAAAATTGGTCTGGAGTGAAAGCCATCTGTGGGTTTCTGACCTCAACGGGGGTGCAATGATATGATAAAGGCACTCAACAAGTCCCACATTGATTAGCAATTGTGGAATGGTACTTAAGTTGGGAAGACACCCTCTCCTAATGGACTAGTCTTTTGGGAAGAGTTCTACCTTCACAACTTGGGTTCCTATCACTTTCAGTCATGGATGTCATTAATGCCTCACATCTCACAATGTTTATACTTAGAATCCTAGCTTTAAATTTTGGTAATTGACATTTAATTATTTGGTATGTGGCTTGTATTTGTCTTTATGTGTTTGGAAGCTTCCAAGATTTAAATGTCTTTTTTTTACAATCATTGGTCTTTACCTTGTTTAAATTGTTTTAATGGAAAGCAAAGAAGCATACTACAAATATGCCATCTAGATTAGAATTAATGGGTTTTCCCATGTGTGCAGCAACTAGCACCTTAAGTGCATGTGCCCTCTATCACATGTAATTTGAACCCAATATGCTAATATGTAAAATGCATTTTTTTTAAACCAAAAAAATAAAAATAAACGATGTCATTCCTCTACTTCATAGTGCCATGAGTTTGTTTTCTAACTCGTTTAGATTGCAACTAAATGTACCAAATCCATTTAAGCTTGGTTGGATTCTAGTTTTATGGTAAAATTTCAATTGTTTTAATGATTATTCTAGTCTTAATTTTCTTTTTCTTTTTCTTTTTCTTTTTTCTGATTCCCCTTTCCTCTTTGTTTTTTTCTTTCTTTTCCAACTACCCTTTCTTATTTTTCCTAGAATCCTTCTCCACCTATCATCCTTGTATTCTTCTTTCTCTCTCAAGAATCCAACTCCACCATCGAAGCCATGCAGTAGCTCTGCCACCATTGAAGAGTCCATCTCTTCACTGAAATAACTCACAGTCATCGAGAGCTCCATCACCAACCTTCATTGAAACTCACCCATTGTTTCCTTTCTCCAAAACCCACACACACACAAAGGCCCAATTGACTCTCCGCCTCTCTCATTGTGTAACCCAGAGCTTGTTCCTTGCCGTCAAGCCCAGATACACAGTTGCAACTCGCAGACATGGGGAAGATGAAGGGAGGCAGCCTACAATGCACCAGTACTCCAAAAATGGTAGCATATCCATACCGTACTCGTATAGGATACCGATACGCGTAAAATACCCCTGTATCACCCATTCAAGTAACACTATCTATATCAACTGCACTTCTATGCTTTCGAACAGCTTGCCTCACATTAAAATCCTTGTATGAAGCTTTACTATAAAGACCACTCATTTGAAATGGATTAATAGAGAATCTATGTACCATTGTCAAAGGCTTTTTTCACAATCTCAACAATCTTATAAATAATATCCCAAACATATATGTTCTTTGCTAAGCAAAATCTAACGTATTGTGTATCCTAAATTTTAAAAGATTGCTTATATCAGCATATTGTACTGTATCGTATCAGATACTCATATCGGTATCTGTGCGACACCTAGATGAGAAGTTTCCCTGCAATTTTTGACCTTAAGTTGGGGTTTCTTATCTATCTTGCTCTTATAATCAAAAGATTAATTCAGTTTTGGCTGCGAGGTTGATTTTAGTGAAAATTCTTAGGGGTTTTCTTATGATGTTGCTATCTGATTTGGGGTTTGGTAGTTTCCCTAATTTTAGGGGTTTCTACTTCAACCGACTCTGAGTGCTAATTTTAGAGTTTAGGTTTGTTTACTTCAAACCTATGATTTTGGTTTGTTTGGTTCGTTGATTTTTGTTCTTGACTTTGGTGATTTCCTTTTGTGCTGGTGTGAAGATTTGATTTTGACTTGTTCTAGGTATATATATTGCTGGCACACAACTGCACACAAAAATGCATGTTCTACATATATATGTGTGTGTATATATATATATATATATATATATATATATATATATATTATAAAACTTATAGTAAAATTATTTAATAATATTTTAAGTATATTAATATTTATTAGTTGATTATTTTTTAATTAATTATTAATTATATATATAATATTACATGATAAAGACTAAAATCAACGATTATTACTGATTCTAAATAAAAATTTTAATTATTCTTATATTTATATAATCTTTTATTTTGTTTAAGTTTATTAGTCTTTAATAAATTATGTGTCTATAAAGTTTTTGATAATAAAAATTAAGAAAATATTTTTAATGTGCAAATTGCATTTTAAAAATTAACGGCATGTTTGGAATAGTTTTAAAAAATTATTTTTTTGTTTTTTTTGTTTTATGAGAATTAAAAAATTTGTTTGAGTAAGTATTTTCATCAGTTATTTTTAAAAATTGTTTTCAAAAATAATGACTAGAAAATAAAAAATAGATAATATTTTTTTTGTATTTTGACTTATTTTTGTTCTATCTTCTAAAAAATATAAAAAACAACTTATGAAAAATATTTTTACTCAAACAATTTTTTATTTTTTTGGTTTTATAAAATTATTTTATAATTATTCTTAAAAATTATTTAAAAAATAACAAAACAAAAATCACTCTAAACAGGCCGTGTTGATAGAATCTGCTAATAAAAAATTATATATATATACAAATAATAATTATTCACACACTTTATTCTTTAAAGTTAACTTTCAATTTTAAAAGAGTAAATCTAAAAACTATTGCAGCATGTGCACTGAGGGGAGAATAGATTTTTTTTTTCACATTGAGGAGAGAGTATAAAATATAGAGAAAATTACATTCATCATACCCTCAAAATTTTAAAATCTATAGTCTCTTTCTTTCAAGTTTTATGTTACTCCAATAATCTCTTTTATTTTAATTTGCTTATAAATATTAACTTATAATTTAATAATTTTATACTGAATTAAGCTCTTGATTTTTTTTAGCAAATGGATCTAATATGTTAAGAAATTAAAAGGTCTATTAATTAATAATTTTGTTAATAAAAATAATTTTATATAAATTAAAATTAAAAAAGTGTGAACGTAAATATTAAAAGCAGCCGAAGAGAGGGTAGAATTTTATCGTTAAATGACTTCGGTTAGTCAAATTTTTAATTACATTATCTTTTCTTATATCAGCTTTTCTTTGAAGCAAAAGAGGGGTGAGGGAAAAAAAGTAGAAACATATAACAAAGGTAAAATCTATTCTACTCTAAGAGTAGGATACTCTCACAGTAAGGTTTTTAATTTTTTTATAATTTTTATTTTAATAAATTAATTAAAAAATTATGAAAAAAATAAAAAAAAAGAAGTAGAATATTTTTTTTTACTTTTTTTTTGTTTTTCTATTTTTTCGAATTTTTTTTTGAATTATTGTGTTATATTTTTTCAAAAATTTTTAAATTATTTTAACTTTTATCTTAGAATAAAAAATATAAAAAAAATTAAAAAATTAAGATTTATAATTTATAATTTTAAAAATTAAAACCCTGCTACTGAGGAGCTGGGAGTAAAAGGCTATAACAAAAAGACACTATGATGCCGTTTGTGGAACATCTCGCCAAACTCAAAATTATGGTGCTTTCTTCAATATTCCTAAGTAGTACTACTAGGAATATGTTTTTATTTTTTATAATTTTTATTTTAAAAATAAATTTAAAGAATTTAAAAAAAGTAAAACAAAATTAAAAAAATTTTCATAACACATTAATTAAAAATAATTCAAAAAATAAAATAAGAAAACAAAAAAAGTAAAAAATATCTTTTCATTCTTTTTTTATTTTTTCAAATTTTTTTCAATTCTTTTAACTTATTTCTTAAAATAAATAATATAACAAAAATAAATAATTAAAAAATAAAAAATTCTACTCTGAAATATAAATACTCTAGAGTAGAAGAGAATTTCCCCAAAATTATATCCATTATTGATAGGATGCCTTTTTCCGTACACCAACTTATATTTTAAAACAAGAGTTAGCATGCGAGAAAAAATATTAAAAGTTATAAAAGTAACTTAAAATTTATGATTTGATCTTAATTAAGAGTAAAAGAATTATATACCATCTGAACTAATAATCCAAATATAAATATTTTAGAATATAATTTTATATGAAATAATATATCATATATACTGTTATAAAATTGGTCATGAATGATATATGTAAATTTAATAGCTTTAATTCCTTTTAAGATATAACATTGTTAATAATAAATACTATATAAATTATTAATTTTTTACTGTCTAATTCATACCATAAAAAACTCTAATAAAAGAAGTGACAAACTAAATATTGAATAAATCATTTTATACAAATTTATTATGTTATACTATTTAATCTACTGAATACATTGAATAAATAAGAAAATATATTCATAAGATACTGATTTAAATTTTAGTAGACAATGTCTCTATAACCATCATAATATAATTATTTTTAAGAAAAGCACATAGATACATGAGTAATTATCTCCCTTTTAAAACTTACATTCACACCTCCTTTATTTTAAATTTATACATAAATCTTCTTTTTATTAATAAAATATTAGTAAATCTTATATTAAATGTAATTTTTCTCTTTAAATTTCAAATAATTTAATTCTATACACTAAAAATTATTAAAATGTTAAGTTAATATTTTAAAATTTTGATTAAAAAAATTAATGTAAGTATTTTAAAATTAAAAAAAGTGTAAATCTAAATATTATAAATTTAAATAAAATTTTTATTATAAAATAAAATTAAAAGATATGCAAGTATGTATTTTTAAAATTATAAATATATTTTATTCAAGACACATTTTCTTAAAACATTTTCAATTAAATTCAAGCAATCTTTCCTTCCTTTTTATTCACTTTAGTTGCATAATATTGGGTCAATGAGTTAACCAAATTACGTTTGGAGATTAAGCAAAGTGGATGTTCCGGGATCTCAACCACTGGTCCATAGTCACTCACATTTAAAAATTAAAATAAAAAAGATCATATCAGTTGCTGAAGCACTGCCAGAACTGATGACTTACCTCAGACGTTGTTTCAGAAGACCCACTTGGACTTCATTTATAAAACGTCAGTGTAGTTGTAGGCCATGCTACAATGGCGCATGCACCTAGCTATGGCCACCAAAAATTATTAAAATATATTTTTTTATTTTACTAATTTTACATATATTTTTTCATTTTTAAAATTTACATAAATTTTTTTATTTTAAAAATAATTTATAAATAAGAGGTTAATTACCATCCACTTGTGGGCAATATACAGACCCGTTGCTTTTTTTTTTTTAATAATGAAAAGTAAATTTAAAATTAAAAAAATTCCAAAAAAAATACAAGATAAAAAAATTAAAAAAATATAAAAAACAAAAAAAAATTGAAAAGAGAAAAAGAATACAAAATTAAAAATTAAATAAAAAAAACAAAAAAAAAGGGTTGTGGGAGGTAAGGGAGGTAGGGGGTGATAGGAAAAGTGGATGGCAGGACAGAAATTCCTTATAAATAAATTTAATTTGAAAAATAACAGTTAGTTAATCCTTAACTTTTAATTATTTATATAAAAATTTAAAATTATTCTTAATAAATTATGAGTAATGTTATTTATATATTATTATTATATTATTTTTATATCTTATTTTATATATATTATTTTATTATTATTTATTATTTATTATTGATATTATTTTATAATATATTAATAATTAAAAATTAATATGTAGGAGAGAGATAAAAAAAAGTAGTTTATAAATAATATTACTTTAAATTATTTAATGTATTGTTAGTAAATGGACTAATAACATATTAAATAATTCTTTTATAATTATAGGTAATTATCTTTTGATATATGTTATAATTTTATTTTATATTTTTATTGAAAATTAATTTATTATAAAAAATAATTGTTTCATTTTTTATTGAATGTTAATTAAAGTGGTACATATAAACAAATAAAAATAATATTTTAAAATATTAATAGAAAAGTTTCACTCCATATTTTGAATAAAAACTTTTTTTATAAAGTTAATTTTTTTAATGTTAGCTTGTTATATAATTTCATTGGTAAATCATTTTTGTCCACATGTCAATCATTTAATAACAGTTGTCTAATAAATTGTAGTGTTCTAATTAAAATATATGGACAATTTTAAAAATAAGGATTGATGGCGCCATATAAAACTCTTTTCAGTCGACAATTGTACATACACATTATTATTTTAATTATATTATTACCAATTCTTTTTAAAAAATATTATTAATATATCTGTAACCATTGTACCGTTTCCTTTGTTTGTTTGCTAGGAAATTGAAAAAAAAATGTTCAGCCAATCAAGAATTTAGTAAGAAAGGAGATTCAAAGATGATATTTAATTTTTGCTTCGCATCCTATTTGTTGGGCGAAATTATTGGTGGAAAAGAAATTATACAGTCAAGAGTCACATTTGAGGAGTGGTGAACACACAAAAATATGGTAATTTAGTTAATAAAATAAAAATTAAACAGTATATTTTAATCAATTTTTTATGTAAGTTCTAAAAATAAAGGGAAAATATGTATAAATTTATTCTTGTAAGAATTAATTTTAAAAGACAGGTTAGAATATTTTATTCTATTTTTAATTTTTTACATGTGATATTGTATCATAACTGTTGTTATATTATGTTATTTATATTAAATTCAGAATAAAATATTAAGCAATATAAAAAAGTATGAAAGTACTATTCATCTAAGCACAAAAATAATTGAAACAATTACCTTACAATATGTTCATAAACATAAATAGTACTATATTAAATTTTAATTTTATCTCTAATATTATAAAATACCATTTTAAGAAATTATTGTATTATATTTTACTTTTATCTTTAATGTTATTATAAAACAATTTTAAAATTTTATAAAACACTATAGAAAATAAATCTTGTAAGAATTTATTTTAAAATACAGAATCTCTAAAAGTATTTAAAGAGTGAATGCAAATAATTAATATAATATTGATTTATTATAATTAATAACCATATTTTATCAAGTGTAAACAGGAGAAATAAAAAAATGTGAATAGGGCCAATAAAGAATTTGATATTTATGAGGCAGTATATAAAAATTTAGTATTTTATTTAACAGAATAGTAATTTTATCTAAAATTTATAATTTATTAACGTTATAAAATTACTTGAACATTTAATATTTATATTTTTGAATGAATTTATGTATGTATATATATTTTAAACGCTTGTTTTTATATTTGAAAATTATTGAAAAATATATAAAATATAAAATATAATTATAATTATTAATCATATAAAAATTTTAAATATTATAAATTTATTTTTATGTTATTATTAATATAAATTTTTATAGCCTACATCATAGAATATTTTGGCAACATTTTACAAAAAGAAACAAATTAGCAAAGACAACATCACGTGACTACAATGCTGCTGATGTACCATGACAAGAACAAAATTTCCCCATTTTATAATTCAAACTTTTAATATTATATTAGTTTCTGTTTTGGTTTCTAGCAAATATGGGTGCATCACTATTATCGAGTTGAAAATTCAAAAGCAGGTGAAAGTGCTCTTTCTGATGTCTATGGAGGGAAAGAGGGACTGTCCTTGCCTAAATGGGAAAGGTAGATGAGCTGGACAACATGGCCGGGTTATCACAAATTGTACGGACCTTGAATGGGTGGGCCCTGATATAAGCAGAGGACGTCTGTGATGGGATAGGCATCATGATGATGATTCTCTTAGACATTAGCAAAGATGGGGCACTTTTTGGATTCATCATTGGATAATCTCGTATTTAGAATTTCCGCACTTTATATATGCTTCTCTTTTTCTTGTGCCTTTTAAGCATAATGTCATACAAATGGAGGAATAGCATCTTTATCCTTTAATCCGTCATTTATTTTTATCTCGTCTAATAGTTAAGTAGAATAAAGCAAATTATATAACCTTTTTATGTTGTTTTTAAATTTAATTATTTATTTTAAAATACTTAAAGTAAAGTTAAATAATTTTAGATAAACGTTGAAAAAACTATAAAAAAACTTCTAATTATATAAATATTTGTTCAATAAATAACATATTTACATTTTATATATAGGATAATGAGTTTTGGAACATGCAAAATTGAATCTCCAAATATAGAAATAAAAACACTACTAAAAAGAATTTCAAAGAATGAAAACTAACTCCTTAGTGATGAAGATAGTTTGTTCAGTGTACTAGCTTCGTGTCCTGTATGTGTCATATTAAGCCTTGTTTGTTGGCTTGTTGGCGTGTAAGTCAACAAGATTTTCGTTGGAGATAAGGTAAGAAAATAGACTTTCCAAGTAATAGGAAAGTGAATATTAATAAAAACAAGAAAATTTAGTGTTCCGGGTCAAAATGATCATTAAATTTACTTGAATAAGCAAATTTTTGATTGTCATGATGGACTAGTGTAGAGATCTTGAATTGAAGATGCAATTTATCACCTTTTCAAACGTGGTTATTGGACATAGAATGAACTTGGATGTCTTCAAGAAGGAATTATTATTGGCAATTGATCGATTGGATGACGTGAAGAGTATTTGTAAACGCTGATATTGTGGGTCGTCAAGAAATAGCGTTTGTGGAAAAAGAGTATTAGATATTGTGGAGACAAGTACAGGGACGCACAATACTCGGGGGTTCAGAACCTCAGGCATTGTAATTCCTCAGTGATTCATACTCGGGTTTTTTATGTTTGTTTCTAATATAGGTTTTATATCAAACTTTAAGTGGAACAAATAAAACATGGTAAATGTAAATACCCATATCAAGGGTCCAACAATGGTCCAGTCCAGTCCACATAATGGCCAAGCCACATGCAAGGACAAAAAATTCCTTCTCATTTATCATAATTACGAATGTGTCCTTTAGTATCTATAAATATCCCTCTCCATAGATATAACTCACTTGATATACTCTTTGCAATTGTTCCACAGCTACTTAGAAACAAAAATGCCGACCTCGGCCACTTCGAAAAAAATGGCCGACCTAGGCTAAAGAAATAAAAAGGCCAACCTAGGTCACTTAGAAATAAAAAGTTGATCTCAATCACTTAGAAATGAAAGATTCACCTTGGACACTTAGAAATAAAAGGCCAACCTAAGTATCGATCTTTGGAAGATTCACAAAAAAGTAAGTAGGTCCCCGGTGAAGCCTTATTTATCAAAAAGTCCAAGGATAATACAACAGCTAAGATTAAAAAACAAACAAATAAAATGCATCTAACGGTTAGAAACGAAATGTCACATACTCAGGAAGCCCAAACACCGCATCAAATGCATCTGATGGTCAGAAACGAAATGTCACTGCGTCTGCCATCCACCTAGCTCGGAGCCTACTTACCCAAGCTCTGACCTATAAAGGGGGGCAAGAGTAGATATCCATGTCAAGGGCCCAACAATGGTCCAACCCAGTCCACATAGTCAAGGCCCAATCACATGCAAGGAAGAAAAACACCCTCCTCATTTGTCACAATTACGAATGTGTCCTTTAGTATCTATAAATGCCTTTCTCCATAGGCATAACAAACTTGATATACTCTCCACAATTATTCCACTCTGATAACTCAAATGGAATAAACTTGACCATCGGAGTGCGGGTGTTGTCAACCTGACTCTAGCTCATGTGTACAACTACTATGCAGGGCTTACCAAAATGACTGAGCCAACCTCTCCAAGTCTCTGGGCCGACCTCTGCAGGTCACCAATCTCAACACAGGCTTAGTAAACTTGATAAACTAATTGGATTTTGATTATAGGGGGAGGTTCATATTGTGTACCCTATTTAGTTTGTTAAAGAATTGACTTTGACTCGGTAGAATTCTACAAAACAAATACTTCAATTTACATTCCTACATTGAAATGTGAAAACAAATGCCATTGATGTTTAGAAAATGGTCTTCACCTCTATTTAATTAATCTAAGAAAGAATAAAACACAAGGAATAAAACAATATCCCCAGTCAGGTTACAATGAATCTCTAAGAAAACATAATTCGATCCTAAGTGTCTTGTTGTTTTCTACCGTCGGATGCAAGGTGAATGGAAAAAATATTTGCTATTTATAAGATGGGTTTTGAACATACTCGGTGTTCGAAGTGAATCCCCTATCATGTTACATTTAACATTGCTAGATCTTGCTATGAGCCATATTGTTTTGTGCATGTTATTAGTTTTGTTGCGAGATCTTATATTTGGGGGATGCATGGTCAATTTGTATTGGGATGCTACAAAATTCCCTGATTGAATCATCGAATGCCTAGAAGATGAACTAAATTCCCATCCACCTTGTACTATTATCCCACAAAACCTAACGACATGTTTACATTCTTTTAATATATTTACTATTGAAATGTTCCATAAATAGGTACATGAACTGCATAGAGTACGAAGGTTAGTTGTTAGGTGCATTACAAAATCTAATTATTGGTTGTATACGATCATTTGAAGTAACTAAAATCGTCAATCATAGACTGATACCCAATATAGGTATATTGTGTTAGTGTGAGTTGGCCATTTGATCATAAGTGTCATAGACCCTTTGACTAACGGTACTACTGTATAGTCATTCTTTTGTTTTTCCTTGATTTTTATTATATTACTCTGTACCATCAGAAAATTTATTCAATGGAAAAAATATTCTTCCCAAAAGCTAAACATGCTATCAGAGTGTTCCTCGATCTAGGAACGACACTAAAATTGTGAACCTTCCATCATTCTTTGAACACTGCCCTATTTGATGCCGCTGCAACTCACAACGAGAACGATGACCCCCTTATTCCAATTTGTACTGGGGAAGACCACCCCCTTGCCTTGACGCCGTTGCAACTTGCTGTTTAATCTAATAATTTCCTTTAGGTATTTACGATACAAGCATGCATTTTAAAATTTTTTAATTATTCGAAGCTTGTAAAATTGGCAAAAAAAAAAAAAAAAACACCAAGGCAAACTCACACTCACTGCTAAAGAGAGAAAAAGTGTATATGATTTTTACACGCCTCTTGCAATCAATTTAATCTTGAAATTTACTTCTCAACCAAGTGCATTTATTGCCTATTTTTTGGGAAGTACCAATCTACGGAACCTATAGTGAATATGTGTAGTGATTGAAAGAAATAAGAGAAGAAAGAATTCAATAGACAACTTTCTCAAAATTGAAATAGAAAGCATTCCCTTTCCCTTTGAGTATGGTGTGTAGAAATTTCACTCAAAGAACACTTCAATCGCCTCACAATCTCTCGGCCACTCAAGAATAAAAGTAAGGAAGAATGCTTCTCTCAAACTCACACATGCACTCGGCCACCAAGAATCATTTTTGCTCTCAAATCTCTTGAAAGTGGACGGCGTCTCTCTTTTTCTTTCTCAAAAGATGTTGGACGGCTAAGTTAAGTGTAATATATATAATATACTAACCCTAAGTCACTTGAGAATATTTGAGTGTAATTCAAAAATCAATCCCTAACAATTAGGGAATCACATGCCTACTAGGAGGGGGGAGTTAGATAATCAAATTATCTATTAATTTATCAATTAATAATTATATTATTAAATTGATAAAGTCATATTTTATTTACCACTTAAATAAACACGTGGGGCTTTCTAATTAGTGATGCTTGAATATAAAATTGAAATAAAAGAATTTTATTTAATTAAACCATTCGACTTAGTGTCCTAATGAATGTATGTTGTTTAAGAAATTAAAACTTTTTAAATTTCTAACCTTTATTTACTTAGATAATTAAGATGAAGGGAATGTATTTGAATATTTCAAAGGCCAATTCTCCTCCATTGGATGTGCACCTCTTCATTATATGGGGAGGAGGTTATTTCACAAGTTTGAACAATTCAAACTTTGCAACAATATTAGGATAAATAATTAAATTAATTTTTTCCTAATTAAATGCTGTACCTGAAATTCCTAATAAATGAGGATTTAATTTAATTTTAATCAACTTCTTTAAATTAATTAATTTGAAAATTTCAAATATTAATTTAAAGTAGTGTAATAAAAATAATTATTTAAGATAAATATTGTCTAAATTGAGACAATACTTGTCTTAATTAAGACAAACTTTTGTCTTAAAATACTATTATCTAATTAAAAAAATACTTGTTTAATTTAGACAATTAATGTGAGAATTATTTTTGTTTCTCTAGTGACAAAATTTTCTCACATTCTCAAGCATACTTAGAACAACATTTGTCCTAAAATAATTATTTGTCTAAATTAAGATAACTTTTATCTTAACTAAGACATAAATGCTTCACATTATAATTAAATTTTATCTAAATTTCTTCTAGCTTAATGTGGATTGAATTCTCGAAAACTTAGAGGAAAATATGTTTGGGCATAATAATTTCAAGCTTCAATAAACTTGAGATTATTTTAATCTCATTAAGATAATCCAAGTTTATTATAATGAAATTATTTCACCAAAAATTCCTGATTGCGTGCTTGAAAATCCTAAAATTACGAGAAGTCAATAATAAATATTGATTGTCTAATTTGTAAACTTAGTATTTGTGAACCCTCGTAGTCATTCATTGACACAAGGTAAAATTACTATTTTATCCCTTATGTCAATTTTGTCCTCTAGTCTGATATTTCATTCGATAAGTGACCAAATAATCTTTTAGAACTTTTCTAAAATTATATAAAAATGATGAGTAGTTAATTCATCATTTCACTAGGCCAAGATATGGCACTTGTCTTCTTGAAATCTCCTAGATTTATGTTCCTAGAAGTTTACTCCCATTATGATCCCAACATACAGAGTTTTGACCAATATCATACAATGG